>WURV02160333.1:4518-32607 GCA_011762755.2 Epimenia babai | reverse complement strand
GGTATGATTGTACATGTCACATGTTATTATACTCCAGGTATGATTGTACATGTCACATGTTATTATACTCCAGGTATGATTGTACATGTCACATGTTATTATACTCCAGGTATTGGTCACAAGTGCCTGTGCCCCACGGGTGCCACGGGTTTCGTGCGGTCTGCCCATTCTGCTCAACTCCGCTAGATACAGAAAAGTCATTCATCAAACTCATATTTCAAGATGACCCGAGCTGAAGTCGGTTGTCTGTTGTTAATGACGTCGCTGAACTTTATTAGGTGGTAATTGTCTCCGCGGATATGACCTTTCTATGCACGTACTTATGTGAGTTTGTTACCCATGCTGTGTGGTCTGTGTGTCAGTGTATCATATCCACAGTGGTCCACTATTACACTATTATGTGTGTAAGGATTGTAATATCTTTACCTTGAGTGAATATATCAACTTTATTTATTGTTGTGTATGTATGTAAACAGAGACACCCACACACACATAGGGAAGTGGCTGCGAGCCTATTGACTGAACAATGGCAATGTGTACTCAATTTTGACTTACCGTACTACTTGTATTATTTATTGGTTATTACCATGCCTAGTGTATATAAATCAGAATGGTGCCATTACAATCGTTAGAAACGTTATAGAGACATGATTATGGACCACCCCATGCTTTAATACGGGTAATTGATGGCTTATTGTATACTACTCAAAACTTCTTGAACATCAGCCATATAATATAAGATAATACACTCAAATATATGTATAATACATGATGAATACAAATGTCATTGATTTGCTGGAGAGCAAATCTACGTGGCATGCAACAGCTTAGGGATGCGCTATTGGACTCATGGACCACAACAGAACCTGCATCACTTAGTCGAAAGCATGCGCGGGCGATGTCAAGAAGTAATTGAAGAAGTAATTAGAGGAGGTCACACACGCTACTAATCCATGTTTTGTGAAAGAAAAACGCAACCTTTCATTGTTTTATGGAATTTTAGAATGTTTTATTTTTCTGACATTTTGTGGAAAAACAACATGTCGGCTTTATTTTGGTAAATTTGTTAATTTTGGTCTGAATCGGTACACATACTGATGAAAGAGTTAGTACCATACCTTTATTATAGAAAATTACCACAAATTAAGAGATATTTTGATGTATGTATATATATATATATATATATATATATATATGGGTGATCCTTAACAAGTTTTGAGTAGTATATATCACGGGTACGGGTATCCACTCTTAAAGAATTCCACATTCAGCAATGGTTTTGTGAAACCACCTTGTGGTAATTCCAAAAGTGATGTGAAATGTACATTACGTTACTTGTCCAACCTCACTCCAATATGTAATTACGTAGGACTCTCAAAAACTATAAAACTGCCATAGTTACTTGGTGATTGTAACACGGTCACATTTTTTTGGTTGATGTTTAGGATATTCGGTAATCTTTATGTACCTTCACTGGTAGCTTAGTTACTGACCATAAATAAAATGTCAACTACAAACACATAAGCATTGTCACCCCCCAATGTCACTATTCACTACCACACCTGTAGTAACAATACTTGAGTGGCATTCATGTTTGCAAAAGTGCTGCAGTAAGAATGCAGTGAAGTGTATAAAAAATAAAATATAATACATTTAAATATTTGGAAATAATGTAGATTGTAGTATTTATACAGTAAATTAATTCTCGTTGACCTGAGCGAATATTTTTCAATGTTAAGGATAGCAATATACGAGGTCACCATTGGGTTATTGAGCTATTACAGTTAAGTCATTACAGAAGACTGTAGAATTGGTAGATAGCATATGGCAATGATTAGTGAATATTATGAATGGTCATTCCCTCATTCGATACACCAGGCAAGTTTAGGGTAGTGCTACCCTAAGACCATAGTTACTTAGCGGTCAGTCAAGTTACACATGGGCAACTCGCTCAATGCAGTGTAAATTTTTCAGACTTTCAAGGGACCAAGTAACATTGAAATATGTTAATCCACATAGATCTCGTGTGAAATGCTGTATTTTTCATGTTTCCTGTACATATCACGAGGCTTATCTCCGGTACTTTTCCTTGTGTGAAATAATGATATTTTACATTTGATCTTTTGTGGAGTATTCCTTCCTCATTATAGAGCATGTATTAATATCTTCTCACCTTGAATTGGATTTGACGTGAATTTACCAATTTGAAATAGTGTTGACTGTATTATATTTCGATTCGTATTACTGTTATCATGGGATCTTCTGACCAAACAGCTCTTATAATTGTCCATTTCCGCTTCTCCGAAGCCCCAAGCACTGCTTTACATTTAACTAATAGTCCCAGTTCCCATCTCCCACGGTAAATACGTAACAACCATGTCCTTGTCTGATTTCAGCCCTTATTTAGATATACAGTAGCTTGCACCAGCTATACTATTACATCTCTCGATGCATCGAACAAAATAACCATTTCATCAAGGCAGGATGACTGTGCTAATAGATTTTTATAGCAGTTTGTTTGGAGACAATAAGTTTTTTGCCTAGTTTGGGTTACTTAAAATTCACCGCTGTATGATGCGAAATGTTTACTAAACTTTCTGACTTTTGTGAAGATCTCAATATTTATTCTATTTATAATAGAATAAGAAATGTATAATTATGGCATATTTATCAATGTAAAGTCTATGTACACCGCTGTGATTATTTTTAAATGCACCCACCTGCAATATTATTGAGTAAACACCATTTGTTATTCATGCATATTTCACCTATAATTATTTTGTTCCTTGCTTACTTCAACTCCTTGACACCAATCATCAATCAGAACTTGTTATAATTAAAATTATACACTAGTGATATCTCTTACACCGTATACATTATTCAACGTGATAGCTTATAGTGTTATTTTTACTAGATGTATCCAAATTTTTTATCGTGCGATGTGTATTAATTTATTGTAACGTAGTTTATTTTCGTGAATCCGTAGGTATACGTACATAACTGTAGTTTCGTGTATGATAGCTGTATGTAGGTAGTTCCCTGCGCGATACTTTTCCTTCATATATGTGTAGTTGTGCGTGGGTACTCCTTGTAGAAAGTGGCAGATATAGCCATGTTTGTATGTCAAAGAATAATCTGTCAAATAGATCATGCAGAACTTTGTAGCAGTCACTGTCTGTAAGCGCCATCTGTTGTCGCCTACCTATTGCATCCCACAGTCACTTGTAGCACATCCTCACACACCTGGCCTGTCACTGCTCTCACCTCCTCTGCTCTCACCAAAGGAAGCTGTTAGGCATCAAGATTATAAAGATAAACGAATATCCTTAATATTATAATAGAAATGGGATATATAGTACGCACGCTTAGTCAGTTGAAAACAGCGTGAGAAAAATCTCGCACACTATATAGATATAAAAGTACAAGCGATGTGAATACACTTTGTGACTAATAGATGGGGTGTACTGTATATCACACATTTCAACTTCATTCAAGTTTTATAGTTGAGATTAAATGGTGCTACGATTTTGTTGTACATGTTGTACGGAGATAGTCAGAGAGAACTATGTTATAAGATAATTCTCATTGGTCTAACTAGATGTTAATGCGACATGCCGTCACATTATTAATGAATGTATACGGGCCGATGAGCAGGCCATGATGACGACCCCAGTCATTTACCAACACACTGGGTAACATATCCAGCCCGCCTAATTGTCACGATATACACTACAATATTATTTAGCATACTTTTGTAAATATTGTAAATGAAATTGAAGATGCCTTACATGTTTCATTATGTGGATTAATACGTGGAGTTAGCTTCTCTATTCACTTGTAGCCTGCGAGTTATTATTTATCATCAACAGTTAACAGATCCTGCAGTAATCGGGTAATTCATCCATCAAGAATCAACAGATACAGATTGATTCAATCCCAACATCGACAACATACTAATTATGTTCTACCATTTTGTCTGTATTTTCAACAATTCTGTATGAAGATTTTTTGTTTATTGGTGTAAATCCTGCGTAGGGCAGAATAATTTTATTCCAGTGCAAGAGTCTTGTGAGCAGTATATTCATGATTATTTTTGTAAGTACGTAGATTAGTATAATGGAATGATGATATAAGAGCAATGTTGATGCCATGGCAAATTTGTTTGCAGATTTTTTGTTAGGATTTAGAACAATTCGTAAGCACATAGAACAGAATTCATTGGAATTTATATTCATGTAACAGTACAATTTTATTTGCATATATTTTGTTTAAAATGTAGAACAGAACAATATTCTTAGTACATCTAGACAAGGATAATTTTGTTAGTATATACATTCGTAGAATAGAACAAATTGTTACATGTAACCATCATTTCTCACTGACCACTCGTGGTTTGTATATCTCATGTTTATCACAAAATCATTTATAGCCATCGCGGTGATTTCTCGTAAGTTCATCTTTCGTCTAATATGAACTTCTTCCCTTCATTTCTGTGTAAATATCGTGACTATTAGAAACATTGCCTCTTGCCAAGATATTGCGTATCAGGGAAGCTATTGACAATGTGGAGTGTCTTCATTCATCTTTTTCATCTATCTTTAACTCTCTGAAATTACACGAATGAAGTAGCTCATGTCAGAGATTCAGTCAACCAAATGTCTGATTCAAGTACAAACAATAACTTTAAAATTTTATTTCTTTTTGCTTTTATAATAGTTTTTGCAAACATTCAAAAGAGATCAACACTAAAAGTTTTGCAAAAAATAGTATTTTTAAGAATTAAATCAATCTTCAAATTATTTAAAACATAGTCCCATCATACGAGTACACATATATGATTGTTTCTGTCCCATTACGTTATATTTTATAGGATACACACTATGTATGTATGCAGATTAGTAATGTTACATAATTTGATCATTGGCGGTTCTTTTTAAAGGAATAGGCCACATTTGTCCGCTGACTGCAATAACTCCCCCATGCCTGTTGTAAATGATGCATTATTATACGTAGCATGTCCAGTGAAATCTATTCATGTTGTATCATTAATACACTATGTTAACAGTTGAAAATTATTACATTAGACAGTATCACTTCAAGCGGGCTCCACTAACTATATGCCTCGTATTCTGAACGGTATCTCTCAATAACGAATTATATCATTATTAAATTATCAACAAAAATATTCATCTACTCTGCGGGAAATTTTGAAAAATTTTTGAAAGTGCAGCACTTTGTTGCATGTACCGTATTAATAAAACCAAGATCGAGCCACTAATACTGTGAATAAATAACTTGATGGCGAGTACCCGCAATTGTGGACCTGATTTTTGGAAAAAGCATGCGGTTATTTGCCAAAAAATCCCCGTTTCTCATTGACCTCTACCAGTTTTGTTAGCATTTTCAACATTCTGCGCACATTCCTAGAGTTACTAATAAAGTACCATGTAGCAGTGTCTTCATGTATTTATATTATTTCAGTACATACATAATCAACCTGTCCACAATAATTATTTGCTCACCTGAGCTTATGCTCAGTGAACTTTTCTGATCGGAGTTTGTCCGTCCATCCATCCATACAATGTTAACATTTTCTTAAAAAAAATCTACACAAGAACCGCTTACCGCAGAGGTCTGCTATTTGACAGATATTGTCGTAGGGATGATCTCTTCTAGTTTACTACATGGTATCGTCATTGCAGCTAAGGGAAGTACCTTCTGCCGATCTTTGTATTTTTTCTTTAAAATTCTTCTCTGCCTCTCGCATAGGTCTGCTATTGAGGAAATATTATCCTTTTCATCTTCATTGCAGAGGTCCGCCATTCTGCAGATATGGTCCTTGGCTTAGTACCTTTCAGATTTGTGCAGTATCTCATCATGGGAGCAAAAGGGGGTAATTCCTATTGACTTTTATTGGAAAATCTTTATCTCCATGTCCATTCAGTGCAAAGGTCTGCCATTTGGCAGATATTGTCGGTGTAGGGCTCATTCTGATTTGTTTAGGGCATCTCTATTTAGGCGATTATAGGTGATTTGAGGTTTATCTACAAATCTGTATTTTCTTGTTTCAGTATCTTAATGGGTATTTTCAGATCTCTTTGGCCTCTTATTTTTGTGATGTCAAGCAGTCTCCTTGTCTTTTCATTCTAATATCAAGATGACATCCTTGGCCTCTTGTTTTGCCTTTTTCTCTTTTTTTTCGGGTGAGCGTCTTGGGGCCTCTAGTTGTTATTATACACGAATAGAGATGGCTGGTATTGACTGATTCATTGACCGCTTTCTATAACCAATAGACATCCAATATATGCGGTATTCGAAAAATACTTTAGTTTTTGCCTATTAAATAACATGCTTATGTGTCATTACAATTGAAATTGTCTCGACAAAATTTTCATGTCATATTAAGCATTTATCTCTTTTCTGTTGTAGCTTGTGTCATGTTCAGTCGATCAATGTAGAGAATATTTAAATACTATTTTTTTTTTGTGGAAAATTAAAAACTGTATCGTATAACAATTGTTGTGTAGTCACTACTCTGTAGTGTAGCCATTACAGAGTGATTCCCTATGACACCGCGACAACATGCAGTCTTCTGAAATCAAAAAGTTGTAAGTGGGCAATATCCTTAAACACTGACGTTTTAGTTGCTGCATGGAGACAACAGAAGATTCATTCACATTCATTTTGGTATGTAATTATTTGATATTCCTTATACTCTATATAGATAACACTAGCCATATGCATGTTTGCTTCTACGGTACAGTGCACATCACTGGTAGTAGGTTGGTGTGGTGCTACAATACATGCAAACAACAAAAGACAACGCAAAAATTATTGCGGTATTTAAACACAAAGAATATATTGCAACATAGTCGAGTAACATATTTTTGGACGTTATATTTAATGAGAACCTCATGAATAGGCTCTTTATAATGCCACTTACATGTACCTATATGTTTCAACGTAATTTTTTGGACAAGCTTAGTCAAACATACGATATTCAACATTGTGAGAGAATCGATAGCAGCTGTAAACAATGAGCGAGTAAAGACAATTCAGGAGAGAATTCAGGTGATCATCACGTTTCCAAAATTAACACGGTACTGTTTTATGGGAGTAGAAAAACTAATGAAAATGGTGTCCCCATATTTTATTGTATGGAGCTGTAGGTACATATTTATACTGTTACCACTAAATGTTTAACAAATTTTATTTTTTTTTGTTATGTAATTCTTTCTGTCTAGTAAAGTAGTTAATTCTGGAAAACTGCTCCTCTCTTGTTAAAGAACATCGAAAATAATATACGAAATCCAGAGACGATCTCAGTTTTGACATGTGATCTGATACTGTAACATGGTCGATACATGTCCCGATTGTCTCTAATAGCAGAACTACTACAACATGACTAGATTCATATATGTATCAGTAGTTTATCTCGCCTCCTGTACATGTGTGTAGTGGTCTAACCTTTAGATGTATGGGTCACAATTATTATACATTATATATCTTAAGACCACTATTATAAAGCTGACACGGGGTACCCTCAAATAACAATTGAAGGCTATACACGTTCATAGTAATATGTGTCATGAGAAATTGTTGGGATTTTAGTCATAATTAGTAATTTTAAAAGTAAAGTAAAGGTACAGTACAACATTCATACACCGCACGCAAGTATCATGCAGTTTACAATGAATGTTTATGGCAGCTATATTCAACGCGGATACAATACCTTCGACACTCGCATACCACCCCGTCAAAGACATCAAAAGCGTACGAATTTTAAACACGAGTTTACTCTTGAAACTCAGAAATAAATGACTTGCTGCGGATCACCGCAGAAAAGCCGATCAGCAGGTGGTTCGAACTCGCGGCATTTCGGTTACGAGTCCAGTGCTCCTACCACTCGACTAACTGCTTGCCTACTTTAACTGAAAATTATAAATGTAATGTTGGTCTACTGGACTACTAAATGATTACAATCTATGAAACTGTGTTGTTTTTAACACGTAGTAAACATGTCTGGAGACACGGGGCAACATGTTTTTATTAAAATCTTAAAGCGGGCCACACTTGGCCCACTTGCCGTAGTTGCCTATGTCCGATATAATTTTTGACGAGATTTAACGATTAAATTGTACGACATCTTCAACTTACTGTAAGTACAGGATCCTTTCACAGAAGGTATTTAGTGTGGCAAGTGGATGATTTAATTACCACAAACACCAGTAATTAGAGTTAACATTTTCAATTCATTAAATACATCTTCATAACATGAAATGCTAATAAAATAAAGATAAAATATGCGGCCAGAGTCCAGCCCGTAAAAAGATACATGAATATTAAGTATTTTAATTAATTGCAAACTGTAATATGGGATAAGAGAAATGTCAAGAACACATGAACATAAAACGTTAATCAAATTTTTAAGGTCAATTTAAGATTAAAGGTGAATTTTCTAGATTGCAGTTCAAAAAATACTAAATTAAATTTAGGTTACAAATAAAAAAATAAAATGTTTCATAGTAAGAATATATTGCACTCCGCTTATATTGATGCAAGACTAGTTCTAAAGTCAAGGCCGTTCCAGATAAAAAGTAGAGTGCTTCATTTACAGACTGCTAGTATCGGCCAACAAAAACTTGCGAGTGCGGTTTACAATAAATTTTTATGGCAGCTATTCAGCGTAGATACAATACCTTCAACACAAGAATATCACCCTTAAAATATCATGGGACTACCATTAGGATAATCACAGGAAAGCTAATCGGTGGGTGGGTTCAAACCTGCAACTTTTCACTTTAGTCAAGTGCTCTTACCACTCGACTATCTGCCACCCCAAAATGTTACCATCAAAAATGTTAATGAAGTGGTTTATAGTGACATAACAAATATTGTTACTTAATTGTCAATGACAGATAATGGATTCCAAAGTATATTTACGATATCGATGCAAGGTATTGACCAATCAAGTTTTGGGTGATTTCATGGAGTACTGCAGCAGAAACAAATGTGCCCTCAGTATTTTTATCTTTTCTTTTGAGTTAGTATTTAATATCATGGCGCAATTGCATGAGAAGGCAAGTATGGATACGGGGTCGTATATAAATATTTTGTATTACTGTATTTTTTTCAGTCATATCCTGGGAAGACATCTAATCTGCATGGTTAACCAGGGAAGACTTTTATGTTATTGATTAATGTAACATTTATTTGGGGTAGCCATTGTTGTTCTCTGAGTAACTGAGGAAAAATACAAAGCCAAAACTCCTGTGCTGGAACTCATACATACGACATCCAGTTAAGCCATCTGGTGCCTTAGTGAGCTGACAGCGGCAGACTTTCTCCTGCGCCGTTGTTGAACCACAATGTCTCCCCTACCACCATGACCCCATTCATGTGATGTTAATAAAGCAGCAAACACTGCAATGATCGGCCATTCCTTTGATAGTTAATGTGTATATCGCTGGCATGGTATAAAGACTAAATGATAATGTATACTGAAACAGTTGTAAAAATAGCTTAATGAGTATAAGAAAGTCTGGCCCCCTAGCTCAGTTGGTAGATCAACGTATGGTTATCTGGAGGTTCTGGGGTTCGAGTTCTAGCACAGGGAAACTTTTTTGTGAATTTCCACTCTGTTAATGTTTAATGAGTAATACAAGAGTATACTATGGATACAAGACTTGACTCTGGATCTTCTGCATTTATGGCAACAAAAAAATACCAATGGAAACAAATTTTCTTTTTGGCAGGAGATATTTAGACAGACACATAGAGAGACACAGAAATAAGTGATTGGGTACTCAATATTGACTTTTTTACGCAGAAATATAGTTCTATCACAAGAAAGGGGAATTAACCCAATAAAAGTATAATATTGAGTATAATTAGTTAGGTTATATAATTTAAAATCATTGTAAGAAACACTAGGAGTTGATGCGATGTGTGAGTACATATTGGTAAGTATTTAAATATTCAATAGTGTGGTATATCTAAATGTCTAATCGGGTCATGAAGCGCCTTTTAGTAATGAATAATTATGCCAAAACTACCTGAACAAGTTGGTAACACTTAATACAAACTATAGGGAGAGGGAGGGCATTAGGAGCAGGTAACTGTTACAACTTACTAACCTCTCGGTGTTTACACCATCATACGACATTGGGTGCCATTTCAGAAGGACTTTAGTATCACCGTGTAATTTATTAATACAGCAAGTAAAAACACAACGATGTGTCACTAACAATAACCAACAGATTTAGTGGATGACGTACCAACATACACTAAACCAATCGAAATGTATCTCACCCGATACTTAGATTTTGGATGTGACCATTTAGATCACCACAACGCGAATACATATATTCAATCATCTAATGATTAATGAAGTACAGCCAGCCCACTAGACATCAAGTGGTGGCAATTAAAACATGACGTGGGGGTGTCGTAGGCAGTGTGGGGCGAAACACTGGGTTAAACCGATGTGCCAATATCAGCCCCGCTCGATGCCGCCAACTGAATAATACAATACATGATGTTTAACACGCGTTTAACAAGGCATTTGTATTCACAATGAATACAGATGCTAAAGAATAAAATTCTCTCTATTATAGTTGATTCAAGTAGCTGCACTAACTAATTAACTTGATTATATAATTATAATCATGTATACATGCATGTATCGCAATTCATGTTCTGGAATTTAATGGTAAAGATAGCAAAGCATACAATTGTGTACGTATGTATATGTACAATCACTATTCACTAACGAGATGGACCAACTGGTATGCGTACTTTAGGCAGCACATAATAAGATATAAATGGTGTAGGTTGTATGTTGTTGGTCAGTGACTCACTCTCTGTCACTCTGCTCCATGCAAGGTTCCATCTTAGATCATGGCCCATTACACCTGGCTTATGTAGAATGTTTAGAGACCAGTAACAACAATACACACATACATAGTTGTACTATACTACGTACCTTAATATGAGTATTATTCATGTACACACAAGTACCACTTACGGATATAAATATATAAAGATATTTGAGAGATGATAAACTAAGATATTGTGTCTCTGTGCTAATACGCTACTGGGAACACGAGGGGCAACAACACGCATTACTTACGAGTCTCTGGTTCAGCTGGTGGTTCACGGCCAGCTCTCGCTCCAGGTGTTTCTGAGTCTCTAGTAACTTCTCCTTCAGCTGTCACGTACAACATTGACAATTTAATCTGGCAAATTTATCTCATAAAAGACTTGAAATTTGCAAATACTCTGGATGTACAATTTAACAGAATACTTATTTGTGCAAAATATTGTGGATATACAAATCTATCATAGGAAAACTGGTACATTTGTCACTATTTCGGCAAATTAAATCTTACAAATCTCATTAAAGTGAGATTACGACAAATTATCAGGAGTACTTTGGACCAAGATGGTAATATAAAGTCATTCATATAGATTAGTACAAGTCCCTCGTCATTCATATAGATTAGTAATAGTCCCTCGTCATTCATGTAGATTAGTACAAGTCCCTCATCATTCATATAGATTAGTACAAGTCCCTCGTCATTCATATAGATTAGTACAAGTCCCTCGTCATTCATATAGATTAGTACAAGTCCCTCATTATTCATATAGATTAGTACAAGTCCCTCGTCATTCATATAAATTAATACAAGTCCCTCATCATTCATATAGATTAGTACAAGTCCCTCATCATTCACATAGATTAGTACAAGTCCCTCATCATTCATATAGATTAGTACAAGTCTCACGTCATTCATATAAATTAATACAAGTCCCTCGTAATTCTTTATTTGGCAAGCCACACAAAAGGCTTTTCTGCGCAGGAAATACTGGGTGGGCCAGGAAATCTTGGTTCGATATAGCCTTGTTATTATAACCTTGTATATTATGATTAATGGCAAAAGATCTCCTAATCTACTTAAGGGAGCAATCAATGTACATGGTACGACAATAAATATTTTGTATATGCAGTGAATAGCTGCCAAAAGCATTTTATTGTAAACCGCATCTGACAGCCTTTATTGGCCGATACTTGTGGTCTTTAAATGTTGTACTTTACTCTACCCTTACCCTTACCTTTATTTTACACATATTTTTTATGTACACTTGAGGGATATCATATGACGTTTTTGGATAAACAAGAAGTTACGCTACGGTATCATGTCCATAAAGAATACTAAAACAAACGCGCTTAATGTTATTACCCTTTAAAGAGATAGCGTCTCTCACCCATTTAAGATATTGTCAAATATTTCCATATCTTAAAATTGCCATCCTAAAAATCTGAATGATGGAAGTAATATAATTATAAGGATTGTATTGTACTGTATAATGATAAAGTGTATTTATACAACATACTGCTATAGTTTCTTCCGAACTGCCCGATGTCTGAAATGGATTAAACACTCCTGTATGATTTGAATGTGTTTACAATTAACACATCAGTGAACACATAGGTAAAATATAACCCCCATGAGGCACGGGTAAAATGCCTTTGACACTGCTGAATAATGTGGACATATGCCATTTTGGTTATGAATTATAATGAAGAATCTGTCAAATAACTCCGTACTTTTAATTATGATAGTTCCCAACAAAAATCTATCATTGCTATCATGGTTCCTGACCAAACTTCCCGAGTGATGATGGATATATATCTATCAAGAAGACTATTGGTGAACCATTGGAGAAGGCCCAAATATTGATGATTATCAGATTTCCATGAATAGATGATGATTGGATAAAAATGGGATAAATATCATCAAATCAGATTTGGAGTTAGTTAGCAGTATGCTGATTACCATGGTAATCAATGTGTGGGCAGCCCCTTTACACAGTTAGCCCATGAAAACTGTAGCAAGCATGACAAATGAATTAGTTTGAATTACTCTGGTGGGAAATCACCATATTAAAAACCATAGAGTTTTAGCAAATATTTGACCTTCATCCATTCGTACCACTAGTTGACTTCATCCATCCATACCACTAGTTGACATTCATCCATTCATACCGCTAGTTGACCCTAATACATTTGTACCACTAGTTGACATTCATCCATTCGTACCACTAGTTGACCTTCATCTATTCGTGCCACTAGTTGACATTCATCCATTCATACCATTATTTGACCTTCATCCATTTGTACCATTAGTTGACCTTCATCCATTTGTACCATTAGTTGACCTTAATACATTCGTACCATTAGTTGACATCCCTCCATTCGTACCACTAGTTGACCTTCATCTATTCGTGCCACTAGTTGACATTCATCCATTCGTACCATTATTTGACCTTCATCCATTCGTACCATTATTTGACCTTCATCCATTTGTACCATTAGATGACCTTCATCCATTCGTGCCACTAGTTGACCTTCATCTATTCGTGCCACTAGCTGACCTTCATCCATTCGTACAACTAGCTGACCTTCATCCATTCGAACCACTAGTTGACCTTCATCCATTCGTACAACTAGCTGACCTTCATCCATTCGAACCACTAGTTGACCATCATCCATTCGGACAACCAGCTGACCTTCATCCATTCGAACCACTAGTTGCAAAGGCTGAGACAGCTGACATATCCAGCCTGGTGGGCCAATAGGGTTTAGGGCACTTTTTGCCTGAAAAATGCTAGGGGTAGTATACTTTGTTAGACCCGGAATCAATCCTGGGTATCATCAATCTTTATTCCTATGATATAACCACGGTGACATCTGCCCCTCAAATCAGTCAAGTTTCAGGCTAGTTTTTTATAAACCTTTATTATTTTGCAATGAGATCCATCCAGCCAGCGAAAACCTTTGATAAAAAATCAATTTACGCATATTTAAATAAATTAACATGCACTATTATGACACCTGAATCAAAAACAGAACAGCAAGTTTATATGAGATAATGCATAATTATATATAAAAATTGATTTCACCATAATTGAATATGGCATCTCTGTTCATCAATAATATACCAAGGGTCTACGACAATAAGGAATATGAACAGTTATGATAGTACCTATGATATAATTTGACAATATTAACTAAGGAAAAGTTATCGGGACTAGTAATCAGTACATAAAGAGAAGTAGTCAGTAAACTATAGCGTGCCGAGTCGTGCCTAGTCTGACCTGATCTCCCCCAGCTTGGTTGAGCTGTAACTGGTTGACTAGATTCTGTTCTTCCTGTAGAGCATCTTGGCCAATCTTGACAATTGCCTTTAGTTTCACAATCTCGGACGCGAATGTCTTACTCCTGGCTTTCTCATCTTGTACGTTTTGTTTCATTTCATCGATGGCCTGGTATGATGATTAACATTAGTGACTTAGGAAATATTCTAAATATGATAAATAAATAAATAAATATTAGGCATTCATATACCCCCCCCCCACTCCATGCATGCATGCTCACAGGGTGGTCCACGGTAGAAAAAAATGAAGTTACAGTTAAAATTAAATAATTAATTATTTGATGTAATAGGTTAGCGAGGCAGAATGTGATAACACGCTGTTAACCAAGATGGCAACACTCAGCTGATGTACGAATGCATGTGTCACTCTCTCAATGGGTTTAGTTCGTAGTCCACTGTCACCAGGCAACGACGGTGTGCAAAATGATGTTGGAAGTGAAACGCAGAAAAAATGAAGAATGAGCTAAAAATTAGGTGAAATGAACTGCAGTTTATTTGACTGTTGTGGATTGTCAAATGTTAACTGAGAGTGCATTAAGAGCAGAATAAAGAACAGAATGAAGAGCAGAATAAAGAACAGAATAAAGAGCAGAATAAAGAACAGAATAAAGAGCAGAATAAAGAACAGAATAAAGAGCAGAATAAAGAACAGAATGAAGAGCAGAATAAAGAACAGAATAAAGAACAGAATAAAGAGCAGAATAAAGAGCAGAATAAAGAACAGAATAAAGAGCAGAATAAAGAACAGAATAAAGAGCAGAATAAAGAGCAGAATAAAGAACAGAATAAAAAGCAGATTAAAATCACCAAAATTAGCACGTTTATGTATCCTTATCTTAGAACTTGTGTTATATATAGATTTGTGTATTACTCTTTCTCACTCATTCACCAGATGAAGCGTCCCGTGTGTCTGTGAAAGCTCGTGTCTCATTAATTTTTGTTAGTCTCAAAAGGTGCTACTTTCTACTTGTTATAACTATAACAACTACACGCAACTTACAGCTTGTAACTCGGTGGATTTCTCACCACATTTCTCAGCAGCATCCAACTGAACTTGCAACCTCGTGATGTTCTCTTGTGCCTACAACCAATGCACAGACACATCACACACGATATTTCATACTTATGTATTTATACATAACCTTATGTATCTATACATAACTCCACATACATTCAAGTGATTCAGAGGTTGGAAATCTACAATGCGAAAAATAGCAAACAATGATAGTTGTTGAATAAAGAAATTATTGATATTATTGCATTGTCCAGACATTTTTTCCACATACCCCACATCATATTATATTGCGATCAAGAGTCCTGGTTGATTTCAGGCCATGTCCTAAATTCTACTATGTCTGACCTGAGCAAATTTGTCCTGCATGGCCTGCCTACTCTGCTCTGACACTTTCAGTGCATCATCCAACTTCTCAGCTCGATCCTGCATCTGTCGATACAATAAATACGATAGACTTGGTGACATAATCATCTTTTATTCGTGTAGATACTACACAGAGGACGACAAAAGTAACGAGGGGAAACAACAATAATTTATTAAGTCATGAAGACATTCGGTACAAGTATACTTAAGTAACATCGACGATGAGAAATATCTTTAGTTCCATAGAGCAAAAGCTGGCTATCGGAGCAAGGTCGTTGATACATGCGGGAGCTAAATTCTGCCCAAGGTTATTGAGCTGCATGAATGAATCGGTTAGTTCATAGGAACATCGGCGGAGTATACACAACACACTGAAGCAAGCATAAGCCACAAATGTTGGGAGACATTCGGGGTGGAGACGCACCTCATCGACGATGCTCCCGAAGCTTTCCTCTACAGAGCAGTAAGCAAAGCCTATATCACACTCTACCTTGTCTGTGTGATTCTGTATTCAAATATGAGATATATATAATTAAGTACCCACATATTTCTTTTTATCCATAGTAATAATTCTCTATTGTGGGCAATTTTTATTAGAGATCAATTATAATAATAACCAGTAACGTAAGTTAAATGATGTAATTATGTACATACATGCCTGTGGATGAATAATAGTTCCTTAATAATAATGATCTCGACATAATAACTGATTAAACTATAAGAAATCATTTTTTGAAAACAGCTACATTATTGAAAACTTGGGATAAATACAATAGCGATCCGAGTAGCCGTGTAAGCCAAATTACACAATTTCACTTGTCAATATTACTAAAATTTATCTTTAATATCAACTGGCAGATAATGAATAAATATGGAAGTCAACCAGCAGGTATTCTAGAAAGAACCGGCTTTGGTACATTCCTCTCAACCAGATAGGAGGGAATGTCCAGCAAATAGACCAACATTTTCTATCCACCAAATAGACCAACATTTTCTATCCACCAAATAGACCAACATTTTCTATCCACCAAATAGACCAACATGTTTCAGCTGTCTGCATGCGATGTATTGGTATAACGTTCATCAATCAACAACCAAATCGCTGTAGACCTGTAATCCAGTACTATAACTCATTGTCTATATGCTTCATGAACATGTCTTCAAGACATTGCTCTATATTGCCTGTCAGTACTGCATCTTGACTGTTAATATGCAAATCACTCAATGGATAAGAATGGCTATGCCACAATGATGCACCCCTTTACCATGTCATTATAGCTGAATACTTTCAATCATTGCACTTTTAGGCTACGAACTAAGTAACCCCACAAACGTAATTACAAAATTCTATGATACTTTGAAAGACATTTAAATGTTCGTAACAAATATTCATCGTTTTTGGCAGCTTTATCTCATTGCGCACACGGTTGAATACACAACAGAGTACTGGCTACTGGCAGTAGATATGAATGTGATATCTGTGAAAAACAGTTGATACTGACAGTTGACACGGGCTAGACCATGCTTGATTCTATTTTTTATACTTCTGAATCAAGGTGCTCTCTGTGTTTAGTTATGTTTCAACTGATGAGATTGTACGTTGCCAGCTATTGACACTGACCACAAGGAGGTAAAAGTCTTTCAATAAATTCTCTTACTCTCAAGTTACCATTTGTCAGTAAAATTGTACGACTCAAGGATTGAAATGCCTGGTACAGTTCTCTACTATGATGTAATACACCATGACAGAACAGTTCTGACAGCTCAAGGTGAATAATTGACGAGAGGAGCACCCACAACCAGATACATCTAACACAAGACTACCGTAGAATGTGTGGACTGGATAAAACACTAATCATAGCCAACAAGTGTGAGCTAGGTACTTCAATTGGATATAACATCGAGTGGCATGTATGAGCGCGGGATATAAGCACACCCCACTCCCCCACCTGCACCACCACCAATTTAGTTTCACTAGGAAGATAAAGCCCGATATAGAGTAATGTGTATTAGGTGTGATTCAGCAAGTCTAGATCACACGTTTCTCTGAGAAATGTAGAGGGAATACCGATCGTCTCATACTAATAATAATGGTAGATGCTGGAGTCACAGATACAATGCCTGGCGTATAAACTATGTCTGACCTCCGCGAGTTGATCCTGGACCATCTGTCTGTTCTGTTCCGACAATTTCAGCTCAATGTCCAACTTCTCGGCTCGATCCTGCATCTGTTTATAATTCATTTGATAGAGGTGGGTGGTGACAAACATGAACCTATTGCTATGCGAATGACCTTTAATTTTCTGTCTTCAATTTAATGTCCTCTATAGGGATTATAAAACGCTATCTAGTGCTAGTTCTAGAAACTATAACTCTAATATATGTGTTAATAAAAAATTATGATAGTAAAAGATGATTATCTCAATAGGTGTAGGCAATGTGGTTCTTTGAATAGCTGTAGAGGAATGAACAGAAGAAAACTTATACTTCTGATGGGACATGCACTTAAATTTAAATTTACATTTACAAGTCATTTAAAAAATTTACATTTAAATTTAGCAAAAAGTTGAATATAATAGCTTAAGTAAATACAATATTTAAATGTCCATGAAGTAATGAGTGTGATTAGTTAGAATTATGTAATATAATTTTTGATAACATAATTTTGAAAATGTAGCAGGGGACAACATGGTTAAACAAGCATAAGCCACAAAAATGAGGGGAGGGGGAGACATTCAAGTGCAGGGGTGAGAGGACGCACCTCATCGACGATGTTTGTCAGGCTTTTCTCTACGCAGCGGTAAGCAAAGCCTATATCAGACTCTACCTTGACTGACTGATTCTGCGAGGGCAAAGGTAAGCTTGCTTGGTAGCAATGTTACGATGAGTTAACGGATGCATGCGGGCGAGTACAGCTACTGCATGTAATGTATATGAAAACACAAGAGGGTCAAACTGCGTTATGTCAGTTAGAGAATGTGACACACACTAAAGTATATGCTAAGATATGGTAAATATACACACACACATGCGACGTAGTTGCTCTCGGTCAATTATCCTTTACGATTAGGCACAAAAGTGAAAACTTTGAGGAAACTATAGAGTTTGCATAATACAATCATGGACCAGTGCAACAATTATAACATCCAGGATCAATATCCACCACAACAAATAACATCTTGTGATAACAGCAAAATAGGATTACTGATGACAGTACATGAACACGATTATCATTGGGTTGTCTAAATAATAAATACAAGTTTTACCAGGTAGAACTAGCGTAGAATCACAACTACAAGCAGACGAGATTTATTATGTTAGTATACGTAGATGAGCTATGTATGCGGTACGTATGAAAGAAACTAAAGCCCGGGTATCAAGGGATCATTTCTGCACTTGATGCACTAAAGATATTGCGAACTATTTTTACCAAGCAATTTTTTAGTCTTGTGTAGCGATAAAATCACAAGATGCGTATTATTTTAATAATGAAATTTGTACCGACGATAAAAATATATACCTCATATCGTAATTAGTAAACATAATAAACATCTTTGATATGGTGTTGAGAAAGTGAAAATAGGAGGGCAGACAGACTCACTGAACCACATTGTGGAATGCCCCAGGGGATCATTTTCTTCGCATTTGACAGATTATGATATCCATATGCAAGTATTGAATAAGCCATTTTTATTGAATGAACATAAAAAAACCATTCCCTACTGAGAGAATCTTGCTGGTGACATCAAAGTAACACTTGTTGTTGGTGTGTTGTGCATGTCACAAATGTTAAATTGCGATGAGAAGATGCTAGACCTGTGCTTAAGAAGAATCAGCACACGAAACAACATGAAACAATGCTGGATAAATGCAGATGCTAAAAGTCAATCAAGTTCATGCTTCTGTAAACAACAAACATGCCATGATCAAATGGTTACAGTTTACTGAAGAATGCCTGTTACTCTGGATGACAAACTCCAAGTCAAATGGCTGTTAGTGACCTTTATTTACAGTGGAACCTTTCTGAAGTAACACCGTTTAATGTGTTAATGTTGTTGAATGAATTGGATGATACGAATAAATAATTTGTGGTATCCTCTTGATTGGAAATAATGTTAAGGAGTGCCCTGTTTACTGTGATATATATATGATTGAAGTAACATTCACCCAGTGCCATGGCACTATATTTTCATATTAAAATACCGTTAAATGCTATAAACCCTACTGTAAGTATTCCCTCCCCCGGATATATCACATCAAGAATGTATAGCAAAACATAACTGCATTGTGTTCGGATTTTACCGTCTGTTAATCGACGTACTTTTGTTTATTTGATATGTGGATGTGCAAATTCCACAACACGATGCAAACTAGTTTGGTGACAAATTTCTATGCAACTATCGGCTGAAAACAAAAATTATGACAGAATACGTTTTATTTGAGAAAAATTATGGCGCAAGTACTAACATCACTGACTGTATTCATTTCTGATATCATCGCAAATTTCTTCAATTCCTCCCGAGCCTAAAAGACAAAAAGGACAATGTGAACAGTTTTAATGATCAATGATAGTCTATTTGAAACTTATTCAATAGTGAAGTTGAAATGGTAAATTAAATCATTATATTTTATTGTATCTTTTCCCATTTTTGTAACCTCAAAACACATACAAGATTCATACACTTGAGATACACATTCAAATAGCAAATAATGTTGCAACAGGTTGATCCTGACATTACCAAATCATACAATCTTAAAATAACAATACAAACAAATTTTTAGATAGAATATGCATGACAAAATGATAACCAAGGGAAAAAGAGACACCATGTAGAACAGAAACAAGTCAAAAGGCAATCCTCTGAATATGTGAACAAATATAATTCTATATTTTAATTGGTAGCCAATCAACCCAATTGCCAGTGGTGAAGTGGTGATAATCACATAAACTGTGGTCAAGGGGCCCAAGAGACCCGACAATACCCATTACGACACTAAAACAAGAAAATACAGATCTGTGGAGAAAACCTAGGCTGAAATCACATCTAATTGCCAAAACTAAGATGCCCTAAACAAATCTGAATATCTGCCAAACGGCAGACCTTCGCACAAAGCTGACATGGAGATAAGGATTTTCAAATAAAAAGTCGATAGAAATTACCCCCTTTGCTCCCATGACGAGATGCTGAACAAATCTAAAAGATACTAACCCAAGGACAATATCCGCCAAATAGCAGACCCCTGCAATAAGCAGTTATTGAGATGATTTTTTAAGAAAAAATACGATACAAACATTGGCATAACTTACTTCCCTTAGGTGCCATAACGATACCATGAACAGCCCCAAGCCAAGGAGAATATCTGCCAAATAGCAGACCTCTGCGATAAGCGGTTCTTGAGAAGATTTTGTAAGAAAAAGTGCGAACATCGGCACAAGTTACTTCCCCTAGCTGCAATAACAATACCATGAACAAATCTAGAAGAGACCAACCCTAGGACAATATGTGTAAATGGCAGACGTCTGCAATAAGCGGTTCTTGAGAAGATTTTTTAAGAAAATGTCGGACGGACAGACTGATTGACGGACGACAGACAAACTCCGATCACCGAGCATTAGCTCAGGTGAGCTAACAATAGCCCAAAGAGGCCTAAAAACAATCTTCTGGAACATTAAAAACGTTTAGCAAATTTAAGTTCGTTGAGAATATTTTTGAAGTAAAATTACAAACATCCACAGAAATTACCTCCCCTTGGCCTGATAATGACATGCTTAACAAATCTAAAAGAGACCATTGCAAAAATTATATCTGCCCAATTGGAGAGCTCTGCGACAAGTGGTTCTTTTGAGTAAAAATATAAACATCGCCAGAAATTACTTCCCCTTGGTCCGATGATGATATACTACACAAATCTAAGACACCAACCCAACGATAATCTCAAATTGCAGTGCTTCTTGAATAGATAGAAGTAAAAACACCAACATCAGAAATTACCTCCTTTTGGTCTGATGATGACATGCTTAACAAATCTAAAAGAGACCAACCCTAGAATATCTGCCAAATGGCAAAGCTCTGCATTAAATGGTTCTTGATAAGATTTTTTGAGAAAATGTTAACATCGGACGGACTTAAACAGCATGTAAGAATTTCACCAATTCACCAGGGACCTGTAATGTTAAGACAAAAAGAGCAAAACATCACCTCAAACAGGTCTGCTTCACACTGATTGACCTGAGCTCGCCACTTCTTCTCTTCTATGTCTACATTTCCTTCCAACTCTCTAAATTTCTCCTCCTGTAAGAATGCATTTTACTGTGTAAGTAATAAGTAAGATAATAAGTATAGATACTATGACATGGGCATATAGTGTAATGTGATGTATCTTGAGGAAAATGCATGAAGGCCGTTTGGACTTAGTGAGTGCATCACCCCACTGTTGTTTTTCACGTGCGTACATTTATATGATTTTTATAAAAAGTAAAAATACAGGAGGATGTAGCATTAGTAACAGTATTGGTATGGTTATCAATACAAATAGGTGTCGCAATTAACAATACATACTGGGTAGTATGTGTAATACTACATAGAGACAGGCAATAGTTGGTTAACTGCTTACTTTCCAATCGGTATATAAAAACTGAAATTACACTAAAGAAAATCGTTTTTCTGTTGCATCACTGAGCAGGGGACTTAATCCCCTATTGCTCTCATTAACTTAGTCATAAGTAGTATGAAGACGGATTTGTGGGAATACGAATAAAAATGCACAGAAAAGTGAAATTGTGAGGTATTGTTGTGACAGAGCTGACTTCTCATTGACATGTTGTGAACCGTTATGTGGCATACTACACAAGCAGCATTAAACTGTGCTGCTTAATGTCACCCTTTCACTTTCTTCACTCACTGTCTCAGAAAGCACGTTCCTGTATTCATCGATCTGAACCTCCAACGCCTCGATGTGACGCTCAGCTTCTTGAAGCTCAGCTCGACACGCGACAACTTCACCCTCTTTCGCCTCCATCTCCGCCAACCTCGTGTTTGCGTCGGCGATCTGGGTCTGAGACTCCTCAGCTATTTTTACAGCTAATGCCATCTTGTCTTCTGTCTCGCTGAGTTTACCGTCCATGTGGGAAAGCTTGGCTCGCAGTTCCTCAATCTGCTCCTTAGAATGATGCAATTCTTTCTGCAGAACTTTGTTCATTTCCTGGAATTTATGGTGCATGCAGTAACAGTAAACAAGAACTAATAGCCAGCCTGAACACTAAACATTATTGAATACCAAAAATCGCAACATAGCACAATTTTGGAAAGTATGTCATGTAGTTGTAATTTAACAGAAATTTCACCATGTTAGAATGTGTTGATATACACTACACTGAATTTGCAGCATGACGTATTGCCATTCAATCATATTCCAACTTACTCAAAAATATTAGCGAGTGAAAGCCATGGTGGTATAGATTTTTTATAAATTTTTATTCTATTAAAAACATCTTTATTTGAGCTGTCAACTATGTTCATCTCCTTCAGACACACAAAATTGTAAATTACTGGAAACAAAGTATCTAAAATATAATATTGTGTAATAAAACTTGAAAATATATTACACATAGATAGGAAATAATGAATATTAACAATGACTACAGTATACACTAGAATGTAATTTGAAGTTAAATTCAGGTAACATAATACAATTTGATACATCTGATACACTAATGTATACACAAAAATTTTCACGAATTGACTGATACCCCAATTATTCACAGATGTATAATAGCGCAGACTGTACTACCTCCGTAATTGACATTCATACTTGCTAACATATTCCCTTAACATTGCATTCTTCCAAAATGACGTAAATCACCTATTCATGAACATAAGAAAAATCAAAGAGCCAGGCAAGGTGTGTGTTATGATTTCGTGAATGCCTCAATAAGGGGGCATAATGCATACTGCTAGACATGCCCAATACCCCAGAAAAAATTTTACCGATATCCACTTATAAGGAATAATTCAGATAGCATCATAAAATAAAACAATGCTACTATAACTGAAAGGAGTAAAAACATTATTGAGGTTAAATATTGTTCTGTGCAACTTAGCCAAGAGTACACAACAACACTACGGAAAAAAAATGCTATAATGTCTGCATTTTGAAAATAATTATTACTAGCTGCTAGCTGTACCAGAAGCTTTGTTTCACGTCGCGTATCTCTGGTCTGAGTAGGGAATTACAGGTATTTTCGATCACAGGAAACTATCTACCATGCAATTAATTAGAAGTTACCAGGAAGTTTTACCTAAACCGGTTTTGATAGAGACCCATTCTCCCCTTGCCATGATGTATATTTCCTAGTAAATAGTAGCGAGATCTTTACTCTCTGTTTCTTCATAGACGGTGGTAATGGGTTGAGTTACTGTATGCATCAAGTCAGTAAAACTTGGCATAAAACCCAGTTTAATTATACCTTATTCCGCGATGATCGCATTTTTTATTTCTATGAAAAATTATGCATATACAGCGATATAAAGTAGGCAGAGAAATACAATACTGAGAAAATTTTGTTTCTATTATTCACGACCCATTACCATTACATAAACTTTTGTTACAAATATGAAGTCTGCTTTACAGAACACCATGATAATAAAAAAGCAATACAAAACCACCGATGGTGTAAAGGTTAAACGAAATGTATCAACATCAACGCACTCTGAAGCAAGGTATAAGATACGTACAGCAGGTTGGTGTGACTTAGTCGACAAGTCTCTCAAATACTGAATAGCTTGATGTTCAAAATGAGTCACCCAATCAACATGAACCTGAAAACTAGGCTATATTGAGAATGGAACCATGTGTAACGTCCAGCATTATAACAAACTTAACCTAATGACTGGTCCAAAATTTTTCAAATCGAATGACTTTTCGGGATTTATATATTACTTAGAAAGAAGTAATTTAGAAGATTACTTTCTCATTGAATAAGGTCAAACACACAAAATACATGCGGCGAATCATTTGTGTTACTTATGATGCCATGAAGGAAATGCACTAAAAATACACTCGGTAAAACCTGTGTGTTTTGAAGGAAAAGGCACAGATAATACAACTGACATAACTCTTGCCATAGCATTTAAAAAATGTGTATTCATATTATGTATTTAGGCCTGCAACAATAGTAATTGGTAAAATTTTTAGATAAGGATTTTTGCAATTTAAGTAATCACTGATCCAACTGAGTGACATCCTTTCTCTTTCTTCATGTTAATCATTTAAGATAGTTGGTTTTGCAGAGCGATGATAAAATGCTAGAATGATGGTTAGGAGAAACTGTCAGAAGGTAAACAAATAAATACACACACAATGGCATATGATCTATGTTTCACAAGGTGATATAAAAAATGAGAAAGTAATAGTTTAAAGAGTAAAATGAAAATAATATAACTATAATGAATAGTTGCAACACAATTGTAATGTGTTTAGAAGATGCAACTATGTGAAGTTGAAGTGAACGGTGAATCAGGTAGACACATGATGAGGAAACACCGACTCACCAATTGCGAGTCAATGTGAATGTTGGGGAAGATTCGTTCAAAAGATTCTTTTCCATGTCTCCTACAGTCAGCTAAAGCTTTCTCCTGATTCGCCTGCATATATAGTGCTGATTTATTGTATACAGTGCTGATTTATTGTATATAGTGCTGATTTATTGTATATAGTGCTGATTTATTGTATATAGTGCTGATTTATTGTATATAGTGCCAATTTATTGTATATAGTGCTGATTTATTGTACGTCTAAAAATGTTGTTAATAAAGACACATAGGAATACGGTACACTCACACCACAAACGGTCACCTGGTTACCTTCCATAACAGTGTACGGCTTGCTATAATAGTATACTTAATGGAATACACCTTTAAATTCACTTGACTATACTCCATAACTGTCAATCAAACAGATATCCAAATCAAACCAAACCAAGACAAAATTTACCCGAAGCAATGGAGATGACCACATTTTACTCCAGTCATTAAATTCTACTATTCCTTGAAGCTATTACTAAATATAACTAAACTATCTCATGCTCGAAGCATGACATATTTTAGTTGGTAAAGCACCGGCTGATAAACCCCAAAATAGGTGGTTTAAATCACGGCAATACAAATTGTTTTTTCCAGTTGTACTTAGCGGTAAAGTACTTTCTCCAGTAGCTATTGACTTAGCTATAAGTTCTTATGAAAGTGATTTGTGGCAATGCATATAAATATGCACTGACAAAGTAAAGATGTGATTGCATGATTGCTTTTGTGGTGATCTTTCTCAATTGTTGTAAACTATCATTTTCCAAGCTGCATAAGAAATGTTGGGGTGTGGTATATACAGTACTGTGCAAAAGTCTTGGGCCACCCACTAAATTTCAAATAGTTCTGCCAGTTTTATATTTAGGGGCAGTTATTTGGCATTATCTTATCAGCAGAGACTCAAGAGCATATGGCGCTTGTTAGTTAACCACAGGAAGCCCACAGCAGGTCTATTGCTTGGGTTGCTGAAATACACCTAGAATTTTTTAAAGAACAGCCAGAAAAAAACATAAATTTCTTCTAATAACAGTCACATGTTCACACGCTATTTTTGCTTTTTGCATATTATTTTGGCTATGCCTACGATAAATAAAATAGTATTGTTACATCAGCAAGGACATTCACAAAGAGAGAGTGCTCTCCAAACTGGATATTCTAGTAACGGCATCTGCCATGTTATCAATAAATACAACGAAAGTGGACTGGTTAAAGACAGGAAAGATGTGATAGGCCTAAGAAACTGTCAGGAAAAAACTAACACTACCATAAGTTTACATCATGCAGAGACAGGCTGAGAACAAACAATAATCTAGCAAGTGAACTAGAAAAAAGTACAGGCACTAATGTTGACGCATCAACTGTTTGTAGAAGTCTTTCTCATAGTGGTCTGCATGGGAGGGTTATGGCTAAAAAATCTTATGTAAGAAAGCCTAATGTCATTAGGAGACTCAAATTTGCCAAAAGTTATAAGTCATGGACTGATAATCACTGGAAGAAAGTCTTGTGGACTGCTGAGTCAAACTTTGAAATTTGAAATGGTTGAGAGGTACGATAAATCACACCCAATGGTGTCGGGGATTTAGTGAAGATAGATGGAATCATGCATGCTCCCAAGTACAAACAGATCCTCATCCACCATGCTGTGGCATCAGGAAAGAGACTGGTTGGTAACAATGTCACATCTAAGCAAGACAATGACCCGAAACATTCAGCCAATACAATAGAAACGTATCTAGAACACGAAACGGCAGATGGCAAACTGTTTGTTCCGGCCCCCTCAGAGTCCCGACCTCACTATCATCGAGGTGATGTGGGACTAATAAAGAATTAATGAGAAGAATAAACGACAGCCTGCGTCTGCTAAACTGTGGGAAGTCCTCCATGACATTTGGAGAAACTTGCCGCAAGAATATCACCAGAAAACTGTTTACAAGCATTCCCCACAGAATCGCTGCTGTTGTGAAGGCCAAGCGTGGACATACAAAATATTGATATTTTGTGACAATTTGTAGTGTTTAAAGCGACTGTTGAAGCAGAATTTATTTTTGATTATAGATACATTGATATAATGCCACGTGAATGATATATTAAGTGATTATTTTGACAAATATGACATATTATGTTGGTGGCCCAAGATTTTGCACAGTACTGCAAATGTCCCACTAAGCAATACTTCAAAACAACAAATTGTCCAAATCTATCACATTTGTATATATATTCAGCTATACACACTACAGTGTTCATGTCAAAGTTACACATAATATACGAAATTTCCACTACTAAAGCTCATTATAATCAACTCATGAGCCTGTATATATGCGAGATCTCACCACAAGATGTTCGATGGTGTCATCAAGTTTGGCCTGAGCAAATTTCTCGGCGGCCTCTAGGGCTGACATAGCCTTCCAGTTCTTTTCTCGTAGTTCCTGATTAATCAAATACCATAGTATCTTCGTCTATATGAGTCTTGACATAATCACAGTCTATGCAGGAGACTTAATAAAATCAATCCATGCATGCACAAAAGAAAATAATGGGCGAATGAATTCGTGTCCTAAAACACTCAAAAACTGTTAGTTTTATAGATCAACATCAGTAAGTGGAGCATATTAGTTCCAAGGCAGAGCAAGCTTATTTACTGAAATTTGTCATGCAAGAAATCAGAAAAACATATGCAGTGTGCAAACCAAACTATGAGGGTATTTTATTTGCATCACTAAGCAGTGGTGAGTTATGGCTACAGCGGTGGGAGAACGGTTTAGTTCAGTTGGTAAAGCATCAGTCCAGGGTTGTGACTTATGGCTGCAGCGTGGGAGAACGGTTTAGTTCAGTTAGTAAAGCATCAGTCCAGGGTTGTGACTTATGGCTGCAGCGTGGGAGAACGGTTTAGTTCAGTTAGTAAAGCATCAGT
>WURV02160322.1:0-15751 GCA_011762755.2 Epimenia babai | reverse complement strand
TGGGGATATTCGTACAGTAGACATCAACCAATCGATATCCGACACATGTACGTTAATGATATACCACCGCTATTTTAGCTATAGATACTTGCAATAGTATATCTAATAACTCTAATCTGAAATACACAAGAATATTCAATATTATTTATTATCCTTAAAACAAATAGCTACATTTGTGATTTAACAATAGCTAATAATAATAGCTGAATATTCAATACAATTTACTATATAATAACACTATCATATATTCACAATATAATAAAATTGTAAGCAAGATCCCTGAAGGTTAATATTTAACAGTAAAGCATACATGAAAATGATTTATTCAAAGTAATTTAGCGATGACTCAGGAGCCTTGTCAACAGACAGGAACTGTATTGGTCGAGCCTAGAGTTAAATAGGTGTGATTGTTTAATGGAATGATAATGGAATTTAAAAAAAAACGACGAGAATAGGTGCTCTAAAGTTAAGTAGTAAATTCAGTAGTAAACATTTGCTGGTCTATCGTACGATACACAGAATGACTGAATAAATTTTAGTTATTTATACTATGTAGCCTACCTTTCCAAAGGTTTGTTCTCTCTGTCAGCTTCTTTATCCCCCAACTTTTACTAATTCGTGCCAAAATGCAGCCATATTTATATCCGTAATACATATATTTTCTGTTAATCAATAACGATATCCGCCATGATTGAAATTGTTAGTCCGCCAAAGGAAGGCTACACTGAATATCCTAAGGGAAAGTAACCCTCTCCGATCCCTCCTTATATAGTAATGACTTCATACGCACTGTATTAGCTAATTAAGGCCTTACCTATCGCTACATATTCTCATACTGATGTCGTAATTCTGGTGATTTATATATAATTCTCTAATTTCCGTCTCATTAAATGTATTTGCGGTTTTATTCAATAATGGAATCACTTCACTGTGGCCTGAAACAGTAACAAAATACTCCCACACGTAGCTTTCCTACCTTTCTCGGTTTTTTTTTTCGTTTATGAAGCAACTGGCGTAAATCTCCGAGTGAACAAGCGACCAAGAACAACGGGTCATTTTGTGCCAGCTTCTCAAACGGTTTTCTCGTCGATCAGCCTCGGAACATGACCCTCACGGCGGTGTGCGAGTGGCCCATGAGTGTTGAGCGCAGGAAGGCAGAGCAAAGGGGTGAAGCGTCTTTATTGTCGGCCGAGCGGTGGGTCTTGGCGGCGTGCACCGTCATGGTAACAAGATGGGCAAACTAAGAATATAGCGGTCCATGCATTTCACCGCAAAACCAGATCATTGCACTTAAATTTACATAGCTAAATTATGTGGTCTCTTGGGTTTTACCTAATTATTGGATAATTTTACCCATGGAACAGGATTGTTTGGTCAGAATAGAGTATCTCCAAGTAGAAAAAAATAGGCCAACCATACTCCGAATGTTGACTTTGTAGCCACAATATAGCCCAATCCCACGCACAATCACTCAGTCTTATGAAGAATGTAGCTCAATTTTACGCACGATGCACTCTGATGTGACACGGGATAGGTCTACAGGGATGAAGATGACGATGACAATGAAAAGACGAAGAAAAGAAAAGTATTACAAATCAGTTTGAACTTTTTGGGTGTCATCAGCGTACATGTGGAAGTTGACGTTGACTTAGTCACGATGTGAAAGGGCGGAGCAGTGTCGCTGGTATAGAGGGGCTATCGTAGTAATGCCGGGAATCCGTAATCAAAGTCGGGTAGAATTACTGGACACTCCATTAACATATTTTTGCTGGATATTTTACATTCTATTTTTGCGTAGGGTTAAAATATTTTATTATTTAGTATACAATGCAAGGATTACAGCTAGTGACTATTAATACTGTATTATCCTGATATTTTAGTCGATAATAGGACAAAAAAATATAGTATTAGTGTGTACAAAGTTACATTGTCAATACAAACTGAATGGGTTTGCACCTGATGAAGTATCCTTGATATACGAAAGCTTGTGTTAATCCTTATACAGTTAGTCGACAAGGTGTTACCTGTGTATTTTCGTATTTACGACATGGCTAACACGGCAACCCACACCTCTATGTTGAATGGGTTTGCTAATTCCAGCCTAAAATTATTTTCCTTTCTCTATATTATCGTGATTTCCACAATATCCACAGCGCCCCCTCCCCGGTAACACGTGCGAGCATGTTAGCCAGCGCCCCTCTGTTTTTATTCCACACCTTCACGCTTTTTGGTTGGTCGACGAGATAGTCTCCTCTAATTTACCCAGTTGAAAAATTTATCAAGGAATTCGGGATGGGAAATACATCGAATTATAAAAATAGCTTTAAAAAATTACGTTTTCTTTTGTTACTACCGAATTGAATGCTTTGCACCCAATGCTGATTTTGCTCTCTGTAATCCGGTAGGAAAAAATATAATACCTGCATTATTGCGCAAATTATTTTCAAATGGCATTTAAGTTGCATTATATTGAAATATAGAATATTACCACGAGCAGAGTGAAGGAGAATTTCTCACATTTGAACCGAAAACTGCTGAAAAAACTCCTTGAACTCATTAGAGAACGCCCTATCAAAACCTCTGCTGTTGATCCGATCTTAAAGACTCTTCTTACCCCTTCACTTCCGATTTTGGTGAATCCACTTGCTCATTTATTCAATATTTTCTTCAATTCAGGCATTTTCCCGGATTCATTAAAATGCGCATCGATCAAACCATTACTAAAGAAATCAGATCTAGACAGCAACTTGCTTAAAAACTGCAACAAATATTTAAATGGCTAGAACGTCTTGCTAACAAACAGTTAATCTCGTATTTCTCACAATTAAACCTGCTCCCGCATATACAATCTGCATATCGCTGCAACGTCAAACGTCGAAACGTCAACACTGGCTGTCACTTATGACATTCTAAAGCTTCTTGATTCTGGTCAATCCTTGTCCTTCTCGATCTTTCTGCAGCCTTTAATACTATTGACCATGACATTTTAATATCACGCTTGCGTCAGTTTTTAGTTTTAAAGGCAAAGCTCTTGATTGGATACAGTCCTACATTTCTAATCGATGGTTTGTAATCAACACTGGCGAACATCGATATGCAGGATTATATAAAATTTGGTGTCCCGCAGGGGAGCGTTCTCGGCCTTCTTTTATCCTCGCGCTACACTTCACCTTTATTCAAGGTCATTTAAAGTCATCAAGTGCAATGTCATTTCTATGGCGATGACACCCAACTGTGGATTCCTGTCAATATGGATGAACCTGTTCAACTACAGAGCTCAATATCGCTCCTGGAAGCACGCCTCAGGGACATCAAATAATGGATGACTTCTAAAAAACTACAACCCAATGCCAACAAAACTGAACTACTATGTTTAACATCACCATACCGGTGCAACCCTCTCCCCGACGGATCTCTTACTATGAAAAGATAGTACAACAGCCTGCAATCTCTGTATTATATGACTCCCATATCAATTTTCATCAACATGTTTCCCATATTTTAAAGTCAGGCTACTTCCACTTGCGCTACATAAGATCGATATCTAAATATCTCAGCCAATCTCTCACTGAAACTCTAATACACTCATTCGTTACCTCTAATATTGACCAATGCAACGCACTCCTTGTTAATTCACCTAAGTAGGAACTGAAGCGTCTTCAAAAACTCCAGAATTGTGCTGCACCAACCCTACCAAAACTCCCACGCCGATCTTGCATCACTCCTACCCTAGTAACCTTTTAGTGGCTCCCTATTGAATATCTCATTAACTTCAAAATCCTGCTCATGACTTTTAAGTGTTTACATAATCGGGCTCCAACTTATCTGATAAACCAGCTTACCATCCACCAGCCCTCTCGTACAACTCGGCAATCTTCAACTATAAGACTCGTTCAACCTAAAGCCAAGCGTGTGAGCTTCGGGGAACGCTCGTTTAGTTACATCGCCCCAAACTCTTCATTCAACTTCCGGCAACTATGAGATCCATCCAGTCATTAACTGTATTCAAAACACAACTAAAAACTCATTTATCCAAGCAATTTCTCAAATCTCGATTTAGTCAAATATTCAACCATTCCACGGTGTATATTATTTGTTTCCTTTTTTCCTGTTGTGAATTGTCTTAGCAATTTATGTTTTTGTTGTGTGATTCGCCTATTTTTGTCTATTTAGTATCATTGATATCTACTTGTTGGTGTATATATTTCAAACAGGCTCAAATATAGATAACTTATGCAGGAGTGTTACAAATGAAATGGACAAGTTAGATGCAGGGTTAAAGGTTAACAAACTATCGCTTAATGTGAGCAAGTCCAACTATATAATCTTTAGTAATAAAAAAATCACTAAGCAAGTGTCACCCATTTCTATCAGCAATTATACAATAGAACAAGTTTTCTGCACAAAATTTCTAGGCGTGTACATTAATCATTCAATAAGCTGGGAAGAACAAATAGCAGACGTTAAAAATAAAATATCTAAAAGCATTTTCATCTTACACGAAATCAGAAAATTAATTGATCAATCAGCTTTACCTACCCTTTACTGCTCACTCATATTACCGTACCTCACCTTTTGTTGTGAAACATGGGGCAATACCTATCCCTCACGGCTACAGCCGCTGGTTATGATCCAAAAGAAGGCAATACGAATAATTTGCAATGTTCATTATCAAGCACATACTCAGCCACTATTTACCCAACTAAATCTACTCAATGTTCATAACATCGTCACCCAACAAAATCTTTGTTTTTTGTATAAAATTTATTAAGGCGCTTATCCTGATAGACTTCTTAGATACTTCAAAGCAATCAACTCCAAAACACGACAGGCTAACATTAATTTTCACACTATGCAACATAGGACTACACTTAAATCTCACTGCATATCTATCACGTGTGTAAAACTTCGGAACAATCTTGATCACACCCTCAAACAATCACCTACATTCTACTCATTTAAACGCAAGCTCCGAAACACCCTCATCAAGTCACAGTAGACCAACCCACTTTTATATGATGCTATGGTATTATTTATGTTGATATGTTGTTGGCGTATTGTTTCTGTTGCTATGGTATTACTTTTTTCTGCTTTTGATAACCCACTTTATATACAATTATTACTATGAAAACATCACTGTCGATAACATTTTAATCTCAATTATTGTCGATGTCATGTCCTCTATCACTGTTCAATGACATAATGTACATTAAATACCGATTTACACAACATTACATTAGTTGATTGGCCTTTTAAAACTAGGACACAATGCCGTTTATCACATTTGCACCTTAAAATTACTCTTTTTTCTGATTTTGTATATACTGTATTTTTCTCTTCAAGTTTTGCATACTGCATTTCCTTTAACATCATACAAAGCCATATTATGTTTATTACAAGTATGACGGGGATGCATTAAATAAGTCCATGACTTCGTGCATCTCCATTCAACACGATACTGTCAATCATCCGTGCCCTTACATAAAGTCTTATATATTCTACTTCTAATTTAACTTGCAGCATTATACAGATTATGTGTAATATCATTAACATTTCTATGATTATTGTGTGAATATTGTATAGCTTGTGTTGAATAAAATCCTTTGAATTTAATTGAATATTCATGAGCATAGTATAAAAATGGGAAGTGTTGCTGAAAGTTATATAACTGTAGTACTATAAATAAACATATTATTATTATTAGTATTACTATTAATATTGTGTAGAAAAAACAAATCTGCAATTATACATCAATTATAATATTTGAGAAAGAAGTTGGTGCGAAATTTTAGTATTTTGTATCGCTTACACTCAAAACTGCATTGATTCAGCTCGCATCACTGGCATGGTGTTTTTGAAGATATTTGCGAGGTATGATTCTCCAAATGTCCCGAGGGACTTCCCACAAATCTGTCACAGAGGTCGGGTGTCTCTTTTTTTTCCTGTCCATGTAATCCTAAATGGCCTCGATAATGTTTAAGACCGAACTCTGATAGGTTATCTCAGATCGGTGATTGTGCCATCAGTGGTTTTGTGGTTTTGGTAGTCTTTCGTTATTTCTGCAGAATGCTTGGGGTCATTGCCTTGCTGGAGTGTGATTCTGTCGCACAAGATCCTGTTTGCTCTGACTTTTTGAAAGTTCTCTCAACAAGTTACACCTTGAACTGTGAAAAATTTTAATAAATTCATGTCGGGTAGCGGAAGACTGAGAGTAGTATTGTGAAATTGAATCCACATATATATATATATATTTATATTATTTGTTTTTTACGACACTGCTATATCCATGCTACTACCAGTAAGTCAGTGGAAACACAACAGCGGAATGTTAGAATATATTAATTTATTACTTATTTAGAGAGGTTTAGGTTACACACAGTTGTCAGGCTAAACACAATGCTTACGTCTGTAACATTTGTATACTACAATAAAACAGAAAAATCACATCAACATAGTGAATAGTGTGAATAGACAGAGAAAATAAAAAGAGGAAAAGGCACGAAAGAAAAAAATGATGTCAGAAGATACTACTAAAGTCTACTTTGAACGTTAACATCTACGTTTTACTGCTCGAAAAACGCCTCATGCAGTATACTGGTTAGAATGGGAATTTAAGCAAGGTCTTCTGGATTCAAGGTCAAACGCTCTAATCACTGCGCTTTCTGCCCCTCCCGATGACGCTTCACAAATCATCGAATGATTGTTCAGTGTAAGAACTTTAAGTTCCTTTTCCTATGCCTATATGTCATTCATATTTTACTTTTCATTGTACATTTATTTCTTTCTTATGCGAGTTATTATTTGGGAACTTTGGCTTCTTTCTGTTTCCATAATAACTACTGTGGTTGAGACCCAGTGATTTTCACCCACTAATTCCTTATACAAATTAACAATTCGGCATAAACAAAATCCTTCTTCTTTCAATCTCTACCTCATTTCATATTGTAAATATTCACTCCTGCTTAGGTAAAATAAGGCTCCTATTGTATATTGCAAATTCTACTCTTGTATATATGTGTTGAGACTATTTGATTACATTAGGCCTATTTCGTGGTCGTGAGGATTGTAAATAATAGTTAGGATATCCTAAATGTAAACCATGTTAATAAATTTGAAATAAATAGAAATAAATAATAATAAAACACTTACTCGATTTGCTTCTGCACAGTTATTTATTACGTCTGTAGCAGAAAATAGACAGACGTTGAAATATCAAAAAACATTTACTGAGGATATCGAATTTTCTAGATAAAAATATTTCATCACAAAACGAACAAAACTGTTTGATTTTGGGCGCGGTTTGCTCGCCACGTAAAACAGACCGTGATTCCGTCTTATTGTTCCTTGTAGGAATCGGTATGAAGATTTTTGTTTACATCCACGTAGAAAAATAATTCGTCATCATTTTATGAGTTATTTAGTGCTACGGTTGCAGAATGATTGAAAACAGACGGAGAAACGCTTAGTGTAGAATCTTAATTTAACGAGTTCAAATATATGTGGGGACTGTATAGCGATAGCGGCGATGTCTGCATGATCGAAACAGAGTAGAGATATCATGGATAATAGATTGACGTCGACTGACCAAGATGCAGACTTGAGTGGTTTCTTTTAGTGATATACAGGCACGAGTCTATTATGGCGGATAAATTCCTCATCATTAATTCGATCTCGGTAACCTTCTGTGTTCAAGAATATCTTCAAGTCGGGTAATAAAAACCATGCTATTATGACAGGTATCCAAGCAGTTTTTTATAAAATATACAAAAAATACTCCAGCCAAAGGTATGTAACTATTTATGAAAGTCAGGTCTTCTCTGTACAGCCAGTCCAATATGATAAAGGTGATACTGAAAGTTTTAATGTGAAAATAGGAAAATTTTATGTCTTTGATAGCCATGTGTTAAAGGGCACTATAAATCGATAAAATTCCATTTCATTTCATTCATTCCATTTCATTTCAAAAGACAGGGTTTTCGAAATAATTCATTAATATCAGTACATGTTTTTCACGAACCCTTAACCTACCGATTCGAGAGCCAGCTGTTAACCAACTACGGTCCCCGGTATGCACGATGGCCATTAGTTACTGAAGATACAGTCTGCGAATACTTTGTCTACTAGTTAGTCAAAAAAAGCTGAATACCGAGGTAATCGTCGTGTAGGCCTTCTCATACCAATTACAATACTAGCCCTTGTGTTTGACACAACAAATGGATTCGCCTCAGTTAAAAGGGTGGGTGGAACACTGTAGTGAAAACCGTAGCTAGGCAATTTAGAGACTATCTATAGAGAACGTGAAGGACAGGCATGTCAGAGGGTAGAAGCCCTAACAGAACCACGCTGCAGGGGCTACCCAGGCCCTCATGGTCGCCGGAGTTTGAGATGCTTTCTACCCGAAAAACGCCACTGGAATAGATTAGTGAAAATTGAACAAGAATCCTCTCGATTCAAAGTCAATACACTTTGCTCTTTGCTTACTATCTTGTGACCCGAATATAGTTCTTTTTCCATTACCATCAATATTACCACTACTAAAAAATACTATATATATAATCATGATCACAGCATCAAATAGTTAAATATCAATTCGTAGTGTCAAAACAAATAAAAAACAAAAAAAGGTTTTGAGATAGAACAAAAACCGGAAGTTATAGGAGACTTCTTTGTATAGGTAGCAGTCATTATAGATACTGTCATCTTGTTTCAAAATATCAAAAGCGATGTTTCAGAGCTACTTTATCATCGTGAATAAACGTCAGTTGCACTGACTCTATCACTCTATCACTGACTCTTTCTCTTAATATCTTTAAAAGAAGTTTAACATAAACTATTTCATGACAATTTTTTCCCAATATTCAAGAAAGAAAATACAACTCATTTTCTCTGGTGGAAAGCGCTGGTGAAATGATTATACCAATCCTAACTCGGAATTTGTCGCGTTTGCGATCGACACAATTTCTTGCCACGTCGAGATATCAGCCAGAAATGGTTTTTAAGGGAAATGGCTTATGAATCCTCGACGATACCGTACGTCTGACATTGAGACCGAAGATCAGGAATTCAGCATAGCACACATGGCCATAACACCCGTTGCTATGTCGGCTGGCAGAAGGATTTTGTGTCTTCGTGGCTGGTTGGGACGCAATGTCACGGTCATTATCTAAAAATCCGTTTCAAAACAAAAGTTAATAAATAAAAAATAATCGATTTTTTGTACTTAGCATCTTTATCCCTAATTGTCACAATAATTGTGTATTATGACAGTTTTTCAGTTTCAAGAAAACACTGTTTTGTCGTAGGCCGATAAAATAACGTTGTTTCGGGTCGTAAGCCGATATAAATTGTACCATTTCGGGTCATAAGCCGATATCAATTGTACCAATTGGGGTCGTAAGACGATATACATTGCATCATATTGAGTCTTGAGACGATAAAGCTCGTGTCATTTCGAGTCGTACGCCGACATAAAATGTATCGCTACGGGTCGTAAGACGATATAAGTTATATCGTTTCGGGTCGTAAGCTGTTCAAAATTATTAACGGGTTGTCAACGGATTGAATTGTCCTTGCTGAAACATGGTAAGATTGTTTGTCTGAAGTACGAACTGAACACCAATTGCAAATAAAGGTTGAGCGAGAAGTTCAACGCAACAATATATCTCGTACTTTGGTAGTATCGTGCATAAGTAGTTAATCTTCCGAGTGGTTTTCTCCCTTGCTGGCGTCTTGTCGTGTATATGGCGGTGTCCACATACTGAACAAGGGTTGTTATAATATGCAACAAAGACATCGTGACAAGAATCGTAGCAAAAGCCTTAGCGGATGAGTAGACGCTTTTATCGCTTTTTTCGTTAGATTCGGGAGACGACGAGTCACGTGATACCGATGACGTCATATTTTTGTGCATTTTATGTCTTCTGTGAAGAACAACCAATATGGCGACTGAGAGAGACGCGAGAGCAATACCCGGGCCGATTACGTAAATCACCATGATGACCAAAGGATGCACGGTCCTGTAAACTGGATACTCTCTGGCGTAGTTGCAATCGTAAATCGAAATATTAACGCCGTTTACAGTAAAAGTAGACACATACCCATGTGAAATCGTATTTAGAATAACTATGTGCATATTAGCAAGAATGATAATCACGACAACACCGCTGCACCTCAAGAGAATAGAACGCGTAAAGTCCTTTGAGATTAATTCAAGAGGTTTATACATGCCTCGCAATTTAAAGATGTATGCGAAAATTAGAATATATACGGCAATATGATTACATGAGTAATGAAGAAAATATTTGATGCTACAAGTGTTAGTATTCGTAACGTCTAATCCGGCTAACTCCAAGAGATCAACACCTGATATAGTCAATAACGACCCGATATCAGCAAATGCGATGAAAGCTAAGAATATAAAAATGGGGGATTTTCGGTAAAGTTTTCGCGCGATGATGGACAGAAGTAAGAGCACGTTTCCCACAATGCCCGCGGAGAATATGGCGGTATTAACGATGAGCGGCAGGTAACGGTATTCCGTCATTAGAAAAAACATCTGTCCGGACAATCTGGCAAGCGTACCGTTCAAATCGTCTGTGTCATTAACTCTCCCTGCCATTTTTGACAAGGGAGGCAATACTACTTAAGATGGATTTGTGTCGGCGACTTTACAGGTAACGTTTCGTGTTTAAAATAACACTGTGTCTAACAGTGTGTCTTTATTTGGATTCGACAGCTCCGAAACCTAGATCAGTGTCGCCCGATGAGACATTTATGGCCCGAAAAAGGTTTTTACATTTTGTATTCTATATATCATTACACAAATCAAACCATTTACCTAACTAGCAGAGCAAAAATATAAAAACCAACTACGAAAAACACTGTTCATAATGTTCATATTTATGTCAAGGTCATTCATCAAAAAATTAATCTCTACAACGCACCGAGACAAAGACCCCAAGGCACACTAACAAGGAGTGTTAAAGAAATACGATTAGGTTTATCATAAAGGGATTGAAAATGCCATATTGTAATCATTTGCGTAACTGCCGCGACCAATTATCGATATAAGATACCTAGCAACGGTTATTATTAGTCAGATCGTTTTTCTGGCGTGACGAAAATAACTTACTTTTCGTACTTGATGTGATTAAGTTATCGATAAAGTTACGCGTTGGGCGTAATCTTGGTATAATGGTAGGATAGAGAAATCGATTTTGTTGCGGGCGTCGTTTATGGTCGCAAGACTAGTATTGCCACTCACTTCGTGTCGTGATAGCATTTAGATCTCGGTATACTGACGGAACTGAATATACGAAGCACGACGGATTTGTTCTTTGTGACTTGGGTATTGCTTCCATACGTGTAATAAACCTCACCAAATTTCGCTTTAGAACTACAAAAATTCCATATAGCCTACCTCAGCCGGAGATGGTTGGAGAAACATCTTATACGTCCAGTAGAGTCGGCGTAACAGACCTATTGTTGGCCCCTCTCTATGGAACTCTCTACCGATGAATCTCCGCTCTGCGCCTGATCTCCCAACCTTTAAGCGTCTCCTAAAAACTCATCTTTTCACCATAACCGACAGCGAGTAATTACTATGTGTAATCTTACTTTTATTATCGTCATTTTTCCTTTTACGCTTTTACATCTGATTATAAAACTCTTCTAACCTTAATTTCATTTGATTACGTGATTGTGGTTGCTTATATTATTTTCTGCGATCGTGTGATTTTAGTTCACTATTGTAAAGCACATGTGATTGTAACAAATTTTTATTAATTTTCACAGAATATGTGCTATATAAATACAATATTACAGTACATTACTTTACGTGTCTAGTGGGTCGCTAGCTGCGTAGCTAAGATGACCGATTAACTCCTGTGTATTATACGGCAATATATATGTTATACTCTTGGTATACATCTAGGGCAATATTCGTAATCATGATACCCCTAAACGGAGTCGAAAACGATGGTTGAAATTGGTTTGTCGCCCTGTGTACATTCAATTCCTCCCGTTTATAAATTTTGTGGTTGACTGGTGTAAGTTCAGTGGTTGCCGTGTGTAAATTGCACAAGTCTATATAAATAGACTTGTATAAAGTCAAGGATTTTGATATGCAAATTTTGTAATTTCGGCGTGCGAAATCCGGAGGGAAGAAAGTTAACTCAGTTAACTCCACCCTATACATTTTTTCACATGATATATATATATATATATATATATATATTAGTGCCGCATTATTGGGCACACTAATAGGCCACAAATTATGAAGCCTATGTAACATTTAAGCTCACAACAATACAATAACTGGACATGATAAAAGTTGTTAAAAGGTCAGTTTGCATTATTCCAAGTTAATTTACTCTATACATAAAACTCGACACAGTTCGTTATTCTCACACCATATTCATTCTAGAGTGTGTATCAACGACTATGGCTCGCAGAAAAATATCGATAGGACAAAGATGGCGAATTATAGGGATAAAGGACACTGGCATGTCTAACCGTGCGATCAGTCGTGAGTTGGGCTATTATCGCCGTGTTATTGATAGACTGATCACCAAGTATAGAGACACTGGTGACGTAAAAGATCGTGCAAGGTCCGGCACACTAATAAAACGAGCGAAACCCTACGACAGACGCATCGAAAGACACGTGCGAAGACATCGTTCTGCAACTGGTAACGCCTTCCGATGCACGTGGCGGATACACGGTCAAATCTCTACAAGAACAGTACACGGTTGGCTGTGGAATCTCGGTATTGGGCCAGACGACCAGGACAACGAATCCAACTAAAGTAGCTCCACAAACCGGCGAGAAGGGAGTGGTGTATGCACCGGGAACACTGGAACCTATGGATATGGATAAAGGTTCACTTCTCAGAGGGGAGTGGCTTTTTTTCTGCATGTAAACAACCATACACATCGAGTTTGGAGACGGCGTGAAGCAGCTTTTGCACAAAAGAACATCAGGGAAGAGGTTCCATTTGACGTAGGTCCATAATGATGCCTGTTACGTGTTTTATGACTGTAAGTTAGACGTACAGACAGTGCGAGGAACACTAACTGGCCAAAGAAACCGCAACGAAATCCACGAAAACGTAGTGGTGCCACATTTTGATGACCATGTGCTTAATTCACGTCCAGTTTTTATGGATGCGAGACACCGCTGATCTCGGGCGGGTATCGAATTTTTGCGGGACAACGCTATCACCACTCTACGGTGACCAGGGAGGAGTTCCAATCTCAATCCCATTGAGCACATCTGGGATGTGATTAGTCGAAAATTCAACCAGAATAATCCACAAGTACAAGATCTTAACGAATTAGACGCAGTAGTACCGGTGGGATGGCGTAAGGTACCCATGGCGGCGATTCAGCACCTAATCACCGAAATGAGAAGGGTTCTTACCGTCCTGAATGCTCGTGACAGTAACACGAAAAACTGACAGTAATGGTGGACATTTTCATGAAAATTGGTTCCTATGTTGGTTCACATTTTGTGCATATTTTTAAATGTAATATCTACTTTAGATGGGTCTCTGTCGCCAAAAGTTTGAAACCTATCAATTTTAATCCAATATCCAATATCTCCAAACTTTTTGGAGATAAATTTATTGTTATCATTAAAATACTACATAATTCCCATATTTCCCTGGATTCAAAGGTATAATAAACCACTAAAATACATAATAATGCACACCTAAATGATAATGATATTACTAAAATGTGACATTCTTGCAATGAGTACAGTGAAATATAGGGTGAGGTTTCACTTTTTTCTTTTGAGTATATTTCATTGCGAAAAAATGACTTTAACACGTAGCTATATGGGTGGCGGTTATGGACTAGAAAGGGCTTCTGAATTTGTGTTTTAGGCGTGCAAAAGGTTTCAAGTGGAATCACAAATATTTGTATGATCGATACATTGTAGAATGGGCGTTTAAAAACAATGGATAAAATACCATATGTACAGTATATATTGTACACTTGTTGTGACGTGTAAAATCTGGTCAAACGAGCTTGTTACAAAATAGCTGATAAATTGTGCACGACGGGCAGAAGTTCCGCTGTAAATGTATAAGATTTAAGCCTTAGTATGTTAGCAACGACGAATATTGTTCAACAACTAATGCTAGCAGTATTGTTCGCGGATTTCAGAACTCGCTTCACTACTTGGTCTACTGTAGAAAGAGTCTCACTGTACAGCAGCAGAAGTTTAGCCTTACTGAACGGCTTAATTAACCCGTAAACTGTGGTGTCTCCCATAAAACTGTGTGGTGGCCCTAACATACAGCCAGCTTTAAGTATATTAGCGATAATTTAAGTTTCAGTATCGTTTATTTTTTTCATAATCTAGTTATTCGTTTTTACGTACAATGAAGAGGATGGTGAACGATTCGAGCAATTTTCCGGAAGAAGCGGTTACGGCAAAGTCAATGCCGATTCAAGTGAATGCATACAAAGGGTATGTTGGAAGATAACTGAAGCGACGTACGGACGAATCCAAAGGTCAGAGAGGCGACCTCATTCCCTGTTACCAGCAGTCTTAGTGCCAGCCCGAAGGTAACGGGTTCGGGTTTCACGTAATTTAATACGTCTTCGGGAGTTTGATACTAAACATTGTTCAGTTAGTCATGTTCTACTGCCAACCGTTAACGACGCGTGTCAACTTGTACGTCGTTGTTGAGTACGTACGTTGTACTGCCTAAACGATCGTTTATTGTACTCAACCAAGACGGACCCCAACACTTCAAATTACAACATAACATGTTTACGCAGTTTTGCTAAACTCCATACCTCCGCCTCGCACACAATGATCAAAATCCCGCGTTTCAGAAGTCTCACCGAGGTTTGAACAGACGAAAGGCCCTCATGGCCAGGACCCACGCAACTTAGTTCCCAATATAATACGTAGGACACCATGGACAACCCAATTTAAATGTTTTATTACATTACTATGACTAGATTTTTTGAAATGAAATGAAATTTTATTGATTTATAGTGCCATTTTCACACATGGCTATCAAACACACTTTACAAATTTATGGTTGCTATGATTAACTAGACACACAATGAATACGGAATACGGTTGAAAATCGAACTCGGTATTCCACGAATAAAACATAGGTAAAATAGGTATATACATTAAGATTAAGATCATAAGATTAAGAAAATATAACTAAAAATATTACAGCACAGATTAGAAAAACACAAAATAGAAGAAAATTACATAGTATTGCCCTATAAAATTACCCCCTGTCAACTTAGCAAAAAGCAGTAGAAAAAAGGAATGTTCTAAGTTTGGATTTAAAGGTATTCAGTTCTGTACATTGTCTAATGTGTGACGGAAGAAAATTAAAAAGTATGGGTGAAGCGACTGTGAAGGCTCGGTCACCAAAATTAACCCGTCGAGAATGAGGGGTGTTAAGAGTGACTGTTTGACTCTGTCGTGTTGATCTACCGGTGTTTCGGACTGATAGTAAAGGCGTGAGATATTATGGGGCAGTATATACTATTTGTTACTCTTTCAGTGCAATTATTTATCAACTAAACCCTATTGTCAATGTTTTACTGTAATCTCATTAAAATGCCAAATATAGAATACAAATTTTATATAATACATCTGACATCTATAACATCACTTAAAGATTGTGTTAGTCTATGATTTAACTTAAATGTATTTTTTATTGTGTTATGCAATATAATTAGTTATTTCATATCATTTCATTTCATTTAACTGT
>WURV02160311.1:0-15753 GCA_011762755.2 Epimenia babai | reverse complement strand
ATTGAAGGGATCTGTACTGTACCCGATAAAGTAGATGATTAAAGGGATCTGTACTGTACCCGATAAAGTAGAGGATTGAAGGGATCTGTACTGTACCCGATAAAGTAGATGATTAAAGGGATCTGTACTGTACCCGATAAAGTAGAGGATTGAAGGGATCTGTACTGTACCCGATAAAGTAGATGATTAAAGGGATCTGTACTGTACCCGATAAAGTAGAGGATTAAAGGGATCTGTACTGTACCCGATAAAGTAGAGGATTAAAGGGATCTGTACTGTACCCGATAAAGTATAGTATTAAAAGGATCCGTACTGTACCCGGAGAAGTATAGTATTAAAAGGATCCGTACTGTACCCGGTGAAGTAGAGCGTTACAGGGATCCGTACTGTACCCGGTGAAGTAGAGCATTACAGGGATCCCTACTGTACCCGGTGAAGTAGAGCATTACAGGGATCCGTACTGTACCGGGTGAAGCGAGTTTTGTTCACATGACTGTTCAATTATTTTCAGAGTCCCACGGGAGGCCGGGTATCCGTGTTCCAGACAATCCTCCCGACAGTCGGGCCTGGTGCCTTACAGACGCGCGAAGACCCCAACCTCAGGGCCTCATCGGTTCGTGCCATTTATAGAATATCTGTCATCAGGTGCTCTGGTTGGGGACTGAGGGTTGAGAACTGTCTTAAATGGCATTCGGCTAGCTTGTCTGGAGTTTTGGAAGCATGAATATATGAATATGAACTGTCTCGATGAATGGACATTGGGCACATAATGCTTGATTGTATATTCTACTGTAATACTAATAGACTATTGGAGTTTGATTTGTGTTGTTATTCTAGCACAATAACGCAACATAATCATCACTTCAACAATTTGCAAGATCATTTACTTGCATGCGGGAAATCCCCTGGTTTTTATCTTGTCTGGTCAGTACAATTTAAAAACTGCCGTAATTGGCTTCAGCCAACAAGTGTCTGGGTAGGGTCAAGTGTAACGATATACTGCAATTTGAGGCTGTATACACAGCTTGTGCAGTGTTGGGGAAGGGCAGGTCTATAACGAGTCCATGATCGAGCCCCCCCCCCCCCCGTCCCCGAAGTTTGTCATTAGGGTCTACCTGTACTTATATGTATACATGAATTACAGAAAGTCGAATGTTTGGGCCCAGCCACCGACTTCTACAAGCGACTGGCCCTTGACTGTTCGGCCCAGCAGATCGCGGTCGATATGTTCATGCTGAACGGGCAGTACGCAGATATCGCCACTCTAGGTATTGGCTACATCCAGTTGTATGATGCTCATGGCATAGATATACAAACATCGTCACTGGTAGTAGTCTCCCCTGAACAACAACAATGCATTATCAATAAATGACGTGAACTCGTTGGTGCGTGTCGTTTTATTCAAAAGGTTACGAGTTTGTGTATCTCCGCCTACGAGAGATTTCACCACTCTCCACTATAGTTAAAAGAGATTCGTGATTTTTGTGGTTGATTGAGAAAATAGGCTTATTGTGTATATTATTATATTATCATTAAAAATAAGGTATTAAAAAATCTCAATGCGAAATTTATTACCATTTATTAAGTGGCACAAAATGCCATCAGTTTAAAGTACCGTCCCCAAATATACATGCGATAAACACAATTGATATCGGATTCAAACCCCCTAATTTTGGTCCATAGATCAGTGCTCTACTGAGCTATGTGGTTCTTGTAGATAGCTGTACCCATTCTTACAGCACTTATAGTTCTGCGTCACACACGTGCTTTTCCGTTGTATCCTTGGGCAAGGTACTTGATCCTAATTGCTCTGGTCAACTAAATATATAAGTACTGGTGAAATTTCTTTGTGACAAAGCAAATTAATACACACTAGAAAAGTAAATTTGTGAGTGGCGTACTGCCTGTCATAGATCAGCCATCTTCTGCGAGTCCTCGCAAACCGTCATTTGCAAAGCTGAGTAAGCAGCTTTAAAGTGCGGGATATTGCCTAATTTACTTGAATTTTCTTACGTTCGACAGCGTGTATATCCAAGTATTCGGGTGGCTGCATTCACCACTACCCATCGTTCCACGCTGTCAGTAACCCGGGACAACGCGACAAGTTCGAGATGGACTTACGGCGGTATGTCACGCGAAAGATCGGCTTTGAGGCTGTCATGAGAATACGCTGTACAAAAGGTGAGTTTGTAACAATCAAAAAGGGCAATGTGCATACACTATGGATATACCATGGAGATTTATTGATGAAGATTTTCAATAGATAAGTGTTAGGGATTTTCTTATATCGAGACTTTTCAACATTTTAATATGGCATCCCATTGCCTTTTTGTTATGTTTACATTGACTGCTATAGGGCGTGCCAAATTGTAATGGTATACTGCTGTTAGCAGGTGCCAGACATGTAATGTTGGTCTACTTATCTGTCCACATTATCTATGATCATATACAGGGCAGTAGTAATGATAATAATAAATTTGGTTCAATATAATAATGTTATGTCAAGCTATTTTTACATGATGCAGTAATAAAGATTACCTGCACAAAGAATAACGAAAAAATAGATTGTTGGCAACTTGAAATAAATTTATTAGTACAAAGTAAGTCTAAAAGATTTGCAAAAAAGGCGAGAACCACAAGTAGTCCATCAGGATGTGTAAAGTATACAGAGATAGCAATATATATTGATAACTGTTATGGTCACGCCTCTAATTCTCTTTTTTCTTCTTTTATTATGCTATATTACCTTATCCTCAATTTCAGTGAGCCGTCCGCATGATTGATGATGTGTAAATTCTTACTTCCACCACCCCACCTTACAGGGCTCAGTATTCACACTTTCCACGGGAATTTCTTCGTGCGATCCACGGATCTTTTGTCGCTCCCTAACATCAACCCAGACACGGCGTTCGGCATGCAGATGTCGATCGAAGACACGCTCGCTGACTCGTCGACAGTCTCGTTTCAGGCCGCACTCCTGTATACCTCGAGTAAAGGTCATCGTCGATATAGATTCATCACACATCACTTGCAGTTATAAAAAATTTCCGTTGTTGCAAAAATTCCCGTTGTTTCCAAAATTCCCGTTGTTTCAAAAATTCCCATTGTTTCAAAAATCCCTGTAGTTTCAAAAATCCCCATTGTTTAAAAAATCCCATTTGTTTTACCTCATGGTGGGTTCCTGATGTAACCAGCGTCGTAGTTATCAGGTTCCAAGCGAATGTCATACGGGGGATTTTTCTGTTTTAAATGGAAACCCATGCAATATTTTAATTTTCCCACTATGTTCTGTAAGGCAATAAGGAAATTAGAAAAATATGACATCCGCCCACAAAGGGAGACTACCTCATGTGCATTTTGTACTTAACATCTTTTAGAGCAAACTGAGATTTGACGTAAATATGCTAGCGATATACACAAAAAAATCTGTAACTAGAAATGATCAATTACAGTGAAGTATTAACGTAATGTTTACACTTGGTCGAGCACCGGACCTGACATAGCAAGGTGCAGAGTTTGGGCCCCCCCCCCCCCAAAGGCAAGATATCTGTATTGTATTTCCTGTTATTCACAAACTACCATAACCTCCCCCGCCTGTAACGTCGCACGGTGTTGTAAGACCGACTGTCTGCAGGAGAACGACGCATCCGCGTACACACGCTGTGTGTCCCCGTCACCAACAACCTGGGGATCGTGTTTGCTCAGGCCGATCAGTACGCCATCGTGTCCCTCGTGGCCAAAATGGGTCGGTCATCAACATTCTCATTTAACGTCATACTGATAGTAAAACTGGACTTCATGGAGTTATGTTTATAAATGAATCATTCAACATTATAAAGTACAACCCCATTATTACATTACTCTTTCACATAACAATATGTCTTAAAATTGACAATAATTATCGAACAACTAACGGCATTTGGTGTGGTGAATTTTAATATTGTCAACAGAACCACGTGAATTCATGAACCTTTATTTTTGCAGTAGTCAGTTTTTTTCACCGTATTACGTTATTTTACTGCCACCCTGAATTCTCCGCCACAGTCGCTTATTGAATTTGACCAGACTGGCCAATAAACAAAGTTTTACTAAAACTGCATCGTCACGAAACTACAATCTGTGGATAATTTTACAACCTCTATGGTTGTAAAAGTTTATCAACCTAATTTCAAAGATTACAGGATATTTGTACCATAACTAAGTCTGCTTTTATGTACTACAGTATTGTAACTTATTACAGCAATGTTGTATTTCATTACGAATATCTTTCTTTTGTGATAACATGTGTCCACACACTGTAGAACCAAGTTACTGATCGGTGAATGCGTTTGAACAGTGAATTATTGAGTTGGTAGATAAAAGTATCGTAACTTTAATAATAATAATAATGATAATAAAATGATTTTATAGTGCTTTTTAAAAATTTGCCAAAAGTCACTTTACAATGTTTCACATTGCTTTACAGCTGTAGATCGGAGTGTCGGCGCGACCTTGGGTGAGGCTAAAGAAGCCATGACATCATCCGTAGTGGATGCATTAGAAGCATTCGGTCGCACCCTGACCGCGTCGCAGCGAGTTGGCACTCTCCCCAGTCCGCAGTCACTACGACTATTACCTCTGTTAATGTCCGCTCTCATTAAATCAGTGAGTGACTCCTGCGAAATATTCGTTCGATATCTCGTTCGTCGTCTGTATGGAGTCCACCACCATGTACCAGCTGCCAGTGGCGTCATCACGTCTATCATATTTTATGACAAGAACCGTGATGTTCAAGAGGTATCTTACGGTAAACGGACATTCTTGAACAATCTTAGAAACAATGGGACCACACCACATGTCTCAATAGACAACATTATTCATTTTGCAGTCTTACAATGCACTTACGATGTGACGTGAAAGTGGTGGCCTACTGCATTACTGTCCAAAGTACAGTATATAAACTAATTAATAATAATGTCATTTGTATACCGCCATAATCCACTATGGAGGTAGTGCTCAATGGCAGTGTCACAAAGTACAACGTGATTACTGTATGCATGTATTATACTTTATAAGTGACCCACGGGTCTATTGATGACGTTAGGCTTCACCCTACAATTATAAAAGTTTGCGATGTGTAATTTTATGATTCTTTTCATCTTTAAACATTCATGAGTTTCGCGGTTTTTACTTTTGCTTTTTCTCCAAAACATTTGCAAAAAATTGAAAACATCGCTAAAACTTGTAGGCAATAATGACTCAATGTCATCTATATAATTTATTATTTCCTAAATTGAAAACACAGCTAATTGGTTTATGAAGTCACGTGGAGCTAAACAACAGGCAAACAATTTCTACTCCTGGTAAATTGACGGACAGATGTGGCATGCCGTGTGAGCAGTATCGTATAAAATATAAAGTTCAGCTAGGACCGTACTGCTTAAAAAAAATATCCACACAAGCTTTTATATACAGGTATACTCCATCAGGTGAAAATTGCAAAATTATGTAAATTAGTTAATACGGTGTTACCTCTATAGTTTTTGTGAATTAGAAATTGACGAGCATATATTTTGTCGTATATTATTAGCTAATTTTTTTCAAGTTCCCCTAAAATTATCGCGATTTTGAGTACGTTTTTCGCTGCATGTAACTGTAATCACGGTGTGGTATTGCTTACTACAGACAGGGTTCAGGACGGGGGTAAGCACCAAGCTGGACGAGCGGGTCATCGCGCTGGAGAGATGCAAGACTCTGCCACTCAAGTACTTTATCCAGACGATCTACCCGACACTGTACGCGGTTCATGCACTAGACGACCAGGTAGGTGACGGTCTCGCAGGAAGTGGTTCCACGATGGGTTGACTCAGTGGGTAGCATAACGCGTATATCTTCTACGTACATTTTTGATGAATCAAATACAAAGCACTCATGATGATGAAATCAGTGTTTTCGTTCAAGTCAAACCTATTTGTGTAACAGCTCGTAGCGTCTGTGATGATTTCAGAATACAATCAAGAAAGGCGACGTGTCCATCGCGAATCCCCCGATCCTGCAGCTGTCTTCGGCCAACATTGACCGGCACGGCGTGTTTGTGCTGGACACGATGGACGATATCATCATGATGGTCGGGGCCGCCGTTAGTGACCAGTTCTGCCTCGATGTCTTCGATGTGCCAAACTACATGAGCCTCACTGACTCGTTTGTAAGTGCATGTACACGCATGTTCCATAATTATTACGGTTTTATAACTTGCTTATGGAGCGGACTAGAATGTAGCCGATAAGTTAACTGATATATAGGATTGTTTAGTTGGAACAGCCTACAAGCCAGAAGGTAGAGGTTTCAAATCCCACGCAATATCATTTGTGTTTTTCCTGAAATCTGCACAAGCGACTTTAAAGTGCCGTATATAAATGTGAAACTTTACTTTTTTATTTTCTATAAAGGCCACTGACTAGGTTAGTGTGTATAACGTAATTTGACCAGCTTCAATTAGGACTGTCGGCAAGTCTGGGTGGTGTTGGTTATTTCAAAGCAAAACAACGGTTTTTACCTTCATTGTGGTTTTTTCATGTATCTGGCCTTTTGAACATTGTGAGAAAATTATAGGTTGGAACTATTTCGAGTGTTGGATTTAACATATTGACACAGCATGGTACATATGTATTGACCCATGATGGTACATATATATTGACACAGGATGGTGTATATATATTGACAGGATGGTGTATATATCTTATATATTAAGATAGTATATATTGACCTGGGATGGTACATAGATATTGACTTAAGATGGTATGTATTGACTCAGATTGGTACATATATATTAACTCAGGATGGTATATATATATATTGACCCAGGATGGTACATAGATATTGACTCAGGATGCTATATATTGACCCAGAATGGTACATATATATTGACCCAGGATGATTTACCGGGATTGGATAACCCAGTGTCAGAGAGATTGCGCACATTCTTTGCCTACCTGGTAGACAAACGACCTCTCGGTGCTACCTTCACGATCATCAAGTGAGCCTCCGTAGACAATAGTCAATTGGTCAATGTTTGACCATTGTAAAAATAAAATAATTATGATAAACATAAACCCAAACGCTCACTTTACCATCTTTTGTAGCGAGGTTATTGAGACAAAGTTGTTGAATAAACACTCGCCTTTTTGTTTAAATCCCAATCTCTCTGTTGATCCTCATTTAAATCCGACTTTTTTATTCTGCATTAGTTATGTCTATTCTCTGTATTTATATTCAATAGGCTGAAATGTCATCGGTCATCTAGCATTTATGAACCTGTAACCTTCCAGGGAGGACAGCAAGTGTCGACATCTGTTTTTCGACCATATGATCGAAGATCGTTGTCAGTCGTCGCTGTCGTACTACGAGTACCTACAGCACGTACAGAAACAGATCAAGACATAAACCGTAATCAATGCGTCACTGCCCACAGACACACCCACATTGAGGCAGATTGCGAGTCATAGTCATACTCATTACATATATTCACTTAAGGACCATTCGTATAGACCGTAATCAGCGTGGCTATATACCTCCCCATTAGCTATTGGATCGTTTTATACAGGTCGATACCATATCAACGTAATTATTGCTTGATAATCGAAGGCATCAACCTTGTGCAATGTTGGTGCATTTAGTAGATTATTGATATTACTGGCTTGTCGGGTATTATTTCGAGGCTTCGTTTAGTGGCTCCTTCAAAGCCACGTTTCTATTGGAATACTGTGATGTAGTTATTAATTTTGTACATCCATACCTTCATTCTTGTGTTAGAAGTTCTTGTGACAAGGTGCGACATTGTTATGTAGTCTACAGTTTGATACAATGAGATAATTAGGGTTCACTTTCTTCTGGAATTATAAATGTAATGGCAAAATCTAAATGAATTATAAAGAATCACTAAATGTTCAGCATTCAGAAGTAGAACGCACTCCTGCAGTGTGCGAGCAGGTTCTCCGCCATCAAAGCAACAGATAGCTGATAGAGCAGTCATCTTTTCCTGGATCCAGAGGGTCTGTTCTGATCACCACCAGGATATCACTATTCTATTATTGTCCCATTTCTATCCTTATATTGTCAATTTCATGTTTTGTTTTATATTTTTATTTCAACGATATCGTGTATGGTGAATTCTGCAGGAACATCTTCCACAGCAGAAATAAATACTACATCACCAATTTTAACAAAATGGTGCATACAGTGGAGCAAATTTAAACAATATATCATACAGAGTTTTTGCGATATGTAACAATGACTGTGGCATGGCGCTCCAAGACCGGGCGCCTGTCGGTTCAGTGATACGAACAAATAATTGTTTACATATACTTAATCACAATCCTGTCACCGTGCGTCATGTACCTAATCACGGTGCACTTCGCCACAACCACAATTAGAATCTGGGCACTAATTAGATGTTTCTAAACTATACCTGCCACTTCATTTCTGAGAACTGAAACATTGTCTGGGCCATTAAGCCGCTTGGCAGAACACCCCACAATGCCCAACGCATCCAATACAGAGAGTAACGTTTATCATTGAGCAACGTACGATGGGCATTACACGATTTAGCGCTGAGTGCTCTCAACCGGTGAGCAACAGGAGCAGCTAGCAGCTAAGTGTTGTCGCGTTGATGATAATGATGGCAACACTGATGGCCAATCAGTTGCCTGCACCTGCGATGCAGTTTTGTTTGTAGTACGTTGGCACATTGTTCGCTGGCATGAACGTACGGCGAGGCTGTGCCACAGTTGATGACATTTTTGTGGCAGTCAGTTGGCTGTTCCATAGTTCTATGGAGAGCTGGGTATCGTCAAAGTGCTGTACACGTTTAGTCTACATCTAACCTGATGGAAGTCGTCACTATTACGCATACGACTCTGCGACGATTCCGCGAGCAAGTTGGGTAGCAGTTCGTGAATGAAATTTCATGTAAATCTCTGCATATGGTTGCTAAAGAAGAAACGGACCGATGAACAGACAGACGAAGGCCGGATAACAAAATAACCTTTTCAACTAGTTAGTGAATTATTCTGTAGTAATATTGACTGTAGCTTACATACAGCTTTAAATATACGAGTATTATTATAATTACATTACCTCCTTTCTGATTTGTGAATATTTTTTCCTCGTTAATATACTAAGACAAATTTTAATTGTTTATATACGATATATTATATAGAAATGTTCTATATTACATATAGAAAGGTAATCATATTTCAACAAATATTGACTGTTAGCAGTTAATACAAAATCATTCTCTATACTTTTCATAGTGACACTATTAAGTGACATATTAGCTATTGTAATTTATTGTTCTACTTTATTTTACTGATTGTTTTTGTGTGATATTTTATCGTAATTTTGAAATTAAAATATCTGATTAAGGCGGATGTATGTGGTGGCGAGGTGTAGGGGGTGGTACTGACATTGTTACGGTGCTATGGCGTTATTCTACTCTACACTATTAGTCTCTCTTGGAGTGCTTGCCCAAGAGCTACAGAAACAGATTAGCACCATCTGATGAGCTATTCGTGGACTGGGAATGACTTAAAATTTTTCACGAGGTTAAGAGTAGTCAAGGATTTAGCTATTGTGCATCTTTGTCCTTCAACAATGCTATATCGTTATAAAGGTGTTACTGATGTTGAGCTTGCTATATTATTGGAGCGAATTTGATATAGCTAGGAAATGGCTGACTCCGCTAATTCAACGTTGATTATGGCCGGGGACATAACGACATAGTGGAAAAAAGCCAGTGTCCTGAGAGGGGTTCCATCAGGAACTAGATATCACGTAAGACAAGACTACACATAAATTGTCATACCCCTCATGGAAATATAGCATGGATGAAAACACTTGCTGCACATGTCAACAGAGGGCTGTTCACCAAGATTGTCGCATTTGGCAATATAAAAAAGTGCTGATTATTAGTGGAGACGCAAGTACTGCAAAATTCTTTAAAAATTTTTATTTATAGACCTTGACCCTTTCTTTATACCATGTATTATTAAGCCTCATACTTATTAGTGACAGGTGCAATAAGGACTCTGGTCTAACACACTAGTAAACAATTTGTTGGTGATCCTTTTCGATGTAATTTTTTCAATGCGATTATAACCAGATTTAATTTGAAACACAGTCATAGGGAATAATTTTTGGACCGTCCATATCTGAACAATATGATTGGCTCTCACCATATCATGTCAACCATGCGACTGCACAACTGCATGTGCGCTACCGTGTGGCTGTTAACTGTTAAAATGCTGTTCACCAAAAAAATGTTATAATTCTGTGATTTAATTATTGAAGAGAACACTAATTATTTGGGCTCGACTATATCATATGTAGCCGAGAATGTCTTTTGCATAAAAACATGCGTTTTTAATGCTATGTACATGTATCTTTGTATCTATATGTATGTCCATATATACATGTGTATAAAACCTAAGGGCTACTTTGTGTCTAGCAGAACCGCTCTAAGAATTTGTGATTTGGGTTTCTGTAATAAAACTCTCGTAATATGCCAGTATTTGTTGGCTTTCAATGCAAGCTTTAATGTATGTACCTACCAATAAGCTGGCAATACCCACTCTATCGGTGATGTTTGGCCCTTTACAAAATTAGCTTATATTGTATGGTTGATGCAATGAACAAGTTAGCCCAATTTATTATGGGGTTGGTAAATCAACAAAATGCAACCATCGCTTTTATTTATTGGCTGATTACTAAGGTAATAGTTGTGTAGGCCAATTTTATTCATGACCCTTTACGCATTTTGACTAGCCTTACTTACTGTTTTTAAGGGGTGGGGGAAAACAACCTTATGTGAAAAACCCACTGTCTGGGCCAGTCTGGGCAGACAATTGACCTATTTCCATTCACGCCACTGGTTACAGATGTCTGCATATGAGCTACATAGGTCGCACACTCCGCTAAGTCAAGTCTATGAAAGGTCAATGGTTATTTACAATGAGATGACGACATAGCGGGGAGGTAAGCGACATATAGAGCATCTGAAGGACAGCAAACGTCAAAGGGAAAAAGCCCCAACAGAACCACACAGCAAGGGCTACCCAGATCGCCAAGGGCAATGGGGTTTAAGGCATTTTCAGCCCTAAAAACACCACAGTATACTGATTAGAGTGTGAATTTAATGTCTTTTCATGCCACAGAGAGGACCTAAATTTGCAAACTCAAACATTCAGATGTGATAGGTGATAATTATGCAAAATGAAGGCGGTATACTAGCTCGACCCTGGATCAAATCGGGGTCTCAAATTCAGTTCAGTTAACTACTGGCACTAGGCTACCTGACACCTGCCCGTATGTGGTATCTCTAGATCATGAACCCCTCTTTGTATATTATCAAAAGCTCATTTTCATGTCAGCTGTATGGGATACATGGCATGCAATACTGGGTGTCAGATTACTGGACAATTATACATAAACTTACTGCGAGGTAATATAGTATAATTTTCAAAGAACAGTACATCGCAAATTTGTCATGCCCGTATTGTTCCACATACAAATACAAGAGTTCAATGAGGCAGAAATATTTACATGGTCACATAAGTCAATAAGCTAACTGAGATTTGAAAAATTATTGTCTGGTTGTTATTGTCAGATCATTTTTCTGACCATTTTTATGTCATTCTCTCTACTCGCCTTTATGAACAGCTGTATGTGATGTATTTTAAGATCATGTACCTTATAGTCTTCTCCTTTCGTATGATCTACCATCACGTGTGTTTGAAGACTGTGTCTATCAGTGTGTGATTTTCGCTATTCATCATGACAAACACGTGTATGAAGATAATGTCTTTTAGTCTTTCCATCTTGCTTGATGTTCACTTTAACAGACATGTCTTTGAAGATCATATCTTATATAATTTGTCCATACTTCTCACTATTCCCAATCACACACACACAACCTCATACGTGTTCGAAAATGATATCTTTCAATTTTGCCGTCTTTCTCATTCATTGTCACATACTTCGTGTATGTACACCACATCAGACATGTTTGAAGATTACGTCCTTCTTGCTATTCACCGTCTGTATCTCCAGTTTGACTGGACACTTAAAGATGTGCGCAAGCATCTCTTCCGTGTAACCGATGAGAAAATATAGCTTCGTTGGGAATAGCACGCGAGAAACTAGTCCTGCAAGGTAGATAGTGTTGTGGCGTCGTTTTATTATCACTTCGGAGAGGAACAGATTATACCAGGTGCCATAGATGAACTTCCTTATGACCATATCTTCAAAGTTCGTTTCTGCAGCTCGACCTTCCTCATATAATGAACCTGGAGTTGAAATAGTTCTAAAAATGGCAACTGTCATCGGAAACTTTGTTAAAGTTACGACAGTTTGACATTCTTATGTCATCGTATCCCTAGCCATGAAAGTACTGAAAAATACTTCTAAAAAACACCGTTTCAATGTATACGTTTAAGGATTCTAAGGTTAAGAATTTGGCATCAAAAATTCAACTTAGACGGCGGTATAGGTGATAAATATTATAAGTATAAAGCAGCTACATGCAGTAGCTACTAGATACTAAAACAGCAATCAAATAGATTATAGACTAGACATAGTTAAATGATATGTGGATGTATATTTATGATGCAGCGACAATATCCCACATGGCTAATTATAATCTTTATAAACATGTTTATTACACATATGTATAATGAAATATGTCTCGTGAAAATGGTAGTTGCATTGTGATATTTAAATTCTTAATAATCAGTAAGGATTAGCATATATCATACACAGTACACACGTACTTGTATTCCAAGAATTCCATGACTTGTTGACACCAATTTGGTATGGAGCTTGGGCCTGTTCGTATGTCAGAGGGATATTTTTGTAGCGCGATGACTTTACGATTCCAGCTTTTCGATTTTTACACTGCATGCATCCAGTGCTGATAGTTCGCAAGGGTATATAGAGTGATTTGATGTTGTTTAATAGCATTGCTTGCCGATGATATTTACCTGGAAAAAATATTGCGGCGCAATGAACTAGTGCGATCCGGGTAAGGATTAGGGTTAGCGATAGCTATACTGTTGTCAGGGAGGTATATCGGCGGGCGGATTGCACTTGTTCACTGCGCCAAACATGTAATCATCTAGATGGACATAAATTAAAGGAAAACACGGTCACTGGTGGTATGACCCAAGATTTGTTTAAAGATGGCGTAGGAGCGATTTATTACAATCCACATTATAATCTTACAATATTAACCTCAGCCACCTTTATTAAACAATTGTTCTTGCTGTTGATAGAAGACTGTGTTAACGTTAACAATATTGTTGGAAAGATATCATTTTTACACGTATGACGTGTTTTTGGTTTTATTGAAAAATCCACCAAGTCACCGTCACCAGTCTCTCGTTGGTTCGCCTCGATGTCAAAATATGAAACAACCAAGTTCATTGGCTGACCGATATCATCTAGACCAATGAAAACTGGCGTATTGACACCTACAGTACACGTTGAATGTGACGTATCTATCTGCCATTTTTACTATTTTAACGAAGAATAGGAAAACGCAAAAGAAGTCATTTTTTTGTGCAAATTGTGACGGAATTTTAATTATATTTTGTGTATAGTATGTTATAAATGTACCTCAAAGACATATCATATTAACAGTTTGTTAGTGGCTATTCTTATATTTCATCTTAGTAAAAACTTTAAATTATTGCCGCATCATTTCGAATATAATTATTATAGGCTAGCCTAGGTTTAGTTTATACCTTACTTAGAATCCGTGTTAGGTTAGATATCTAGTTAAACTATTATCAGTAATATATATATATTCTCCAAATAGCATCGTCGTATTATACAAAGAGTTAATTATTATAATGAGACGTTTTTATCAACAAAATGTCTTAAATTATTTTGACTAAGCCTGATATATATATTTATAAAATCATATAGGCATCAAAAATGACCTCCAGTTCCTTGTTACTCATTAGTTACGAAATACTAGATATATTAAGGCAACAACACTTTATTGACTTCACGATAAAGAATAAAAAATAAACGGTAAATTTTTACTCTTACTCCCCACTTTTAGTTTTACCCCCGCATTTTACTCATAATACAGAGTATTATAATAATAATTATAATATTATATATATGCTTACAGTCCAATGAACAGGCAGATAATGATGATGTAAGATTTTACTTAATATATATATATGTATATATATTTTATGTTTTATCGTGATCTTTGTTTCAGCCTGTGAAGTTGTGCCTTGAGTCATCAATCATGTTTATTTGGGAATGGTTCACTGGAATGCTTAACTTTCTAGGTCGGTCAATTACTGACGATCGTCTTTAACGTAAAATTATTGTGAATTTTTCGCTCACCATTTAACCCTGTCTACACTGTTATGAGAAAATATCAATCATATATTATAACATAAAACGCAGCCATCAGTGTCCAGAGAGTTAAGGCTTACAACCAAGGCGTGTGTATTTCATTTCTTGATTTGAATCAAGCATGCGATATAATTAACATGTGGCCATTCATCGATACTGCCAACTCTGTATAGATCTGTTATATTCTGATACTTTCACGTGTTTATTAACTCTACATTCAGACCTGTTGTTATGTAGCATATCCAAGTGCTACATCCAGACTATTGTTATGTAACATATACTGATGCTAAATTCAGACTTTTGTTACTCAGTATATACTAATGCTACATTCAGACTTTTGTTACGCAGTATATACTAATGCTACATTCAGACTTTTGTTACACAGTATATACTAATGCTATATTCAGACTTCTGCTATGTACTATATGCTAATGCTACATTCTGACTTCACTTTTGTGATGTGTACAAATGTGGTATACTTTACTTAGGCTTGATGAAAAAGTCTGGGAAGTTAATATTTCTTGGTTTGGACAATGCCGGAAAGACAACATTACTTCACATGTTAAAAGATGACAGAATGGCACAGCATGTCCCCACGTTGCATCCAAGTAGGTGATACACCATGTGTTTACATTAATGTAGCTAATGACATTGTTTGCAGGTGTAGCTCACGTACATTGTATATGAGGTAATGCATTGTACATTGGCACATAGTCAGCTGTATTTGTACAATACCTATGTATACACCGCGTATCAAAAAACCTCCATTCACTACGACTTCTAAAAATGTTCATTTTCAATTTTTTGCTATTCTTTACTTGAAGCACTAGAATTTCTTCTTCACAATCCTGTTATCTGATGGTAGTGATATACTGGCATTGCGTGATATCTCTCGTCGTGTCTGGTGGGTTTGTAGTTGGTCCTTTTGACTAAGTACCAGCGACTCCACATGCGTGATGCTTTCGTCCGTGCATGCCGTTTTGGGTCGTCCACTCCCCGGTTGCCTCTCGTAGGAACCTGCCGTATCGATCTTGCGAACCTGTGCTTTCACACCACCGAGGGTCCAATTCTTCTCAGGCATCTCTTTCTTGATACGGGGAGCCCCCTGATGTTTGTTCACTCGAAGATATGTGATAATCACATGGTCTTCTGCAGTGAAAACCATCTTGTCAGGGGGCGTCACAGAAGACACAATGACTGATCTGAGTGACTCACCACAATGATGTCATCACAATGATTGCTGATGCCTCTGTGAAGTCATTGATTATGTAGTACAGTCAAACCTGCCCGACCGGCCACCTGTATTAAGCGGGCACCTGTCGTAACGGTCACTTCAAATTCCTCCCG
>WURV02160300.1:0-15754 GCA_011762755.2 Epimenia babai | reverse complement strand
AAATTAAGTGGTAACACCTTTATGGCTCACTGCGGAGATATAGATCACAAGCTTTCGAATGTTAGAACATTCTTCATTAGGTTACAGTGAGCCATAAAGGTGTTACCCCTTCATTTGCTCGTATTTTAACTGACTCACACGGCTACCACAATGAGTAGAAGAAAGTTAGTCGCTGAAGAATTGCAGATGTCGATCCGGGAGGAAATAAAAGTATGAACGAGGGTGTGACAGACTGTGGAGTTAGGGATTACCTATTTTTATATAGAGAAGATATTTTTCAGATTATAGTAGCCAGATCTGATAACATTGTTGAGGTGAGTTCTAAATGTAAAGTGGCAGTCGAATGTGACACCAAGGTAACGGGCAGTAGTATTAGGAGTAATGGTTATGTCATTGGAGGAGATGGAGATTTGGGGTGGTGGCGGCGGTGCTGGTGTGCGTCGAAAAGGTTAATTTATCAATAGAATTTCTATCCTATAAGTATGCAGGGCTTATATGAATGGTGCCACCTAACGAATAATTTCAGCAGATATCCACCTGTGAATTGCATTGTTTTGCATGACTCATGCATCATCGGCTATACTTATTGGCATATAATACTTACTTTACATTAGGACAGTAATGCGAAAGATCACGGAATTTGTAGATGTGGATTTAAAAAATCTAATATTGTGATTTATAATGGTTTACCTCATTCCATACACGATAGAACCGTTTGGGTACAGTTTCAACATCTTGTTCTTTTCCGTGACCTCATGCAGGTACGAATTCTTGTCATTGGCGAAGAACGTGTCTGGCACCCAGATCCGGTCAGAGAATTCAGCTGGTAGGGTGAGCGAGTCGTTCCCGTACGGAAACACAAGTCTCGGATCCGACCAATGTTGGTTCAGATATAGGGTTATTGTGTAGTCCTAGGTGGAGAAGAGAGGATTGGTACTGAAGTGAAGGGTAAAAATTCTATAAATTGTGTGGAACACATTTCACTATAAAATGTTGGCTTAAAACTGATAATACGGCTGTAGTATTTGAAGCCTTGCAGGAAGACACGACGACATCCTCGACTAGGTCTCGACAGGACAGGAACTGGAGTATATTGTGCAAAGAAAATTACATCCGGCGAGGCTCATAACTACGTAAATACTTCTTAGTAGTTCAAAAACAATTACAACGAATGGATATATGGTAATTTTCTTATTTATAAACTTCTCGTGACGTCTAGGGTATCTGACAACGTGAAGAATCTGTTCTTTTGATCTGTTTTTTGTTGCATATTACCATAAATTAGTAACTACGCGATTCGTAAACAGAACCTTTACTTAATTACATAGCAAGTATAAAACAACCCATAAAGTTGCGATATCGGTCAAATTACCATGTTGACTTCGGAAATGCTGTCAAAACTAGCGATGACAACGTCCATGTGAACTCCCAAGGGTTCACCTGAAACAAGCAACGAAAATTATATCGTCCCCGGTAAGCGAGATCCAGGCATGCTTGAGTTTGCACCATTTGAGTCCCTTTATCTATGTGCATTTATATATTTTAGAACCATTAGCGCACCGTGTCGATGTAATCCACCAGAACGCCCCCACATTTTATCTTTTAAATGCATATATGGGATGTGGACCATGAGTAAATCGTGAGACTACCACCTGAGCAATCCCGCTATCCCTAGGAATAGTCCCTATTAGCTTAGCCCACCCCGCGGCGATGTTGATTGAGTGCGAAGTCGATGACGTAGATGTAGCTGAAATCGGAAATTGGTAATTAGAGCCGAGTACTGGCAGTTGTATACATTAGTCAGCCGTCAGCGTGGCATTCTCTACAATTACGATGTCTCGACGTCACATCTAGCTCAGTCAGCCATTGAGCCACGCTCCCGCACCCACGCTAGTGTTTCCGACCGTAGAACATAGATATTGAATTAACTTAATCTCTCAATACTCTGATACCAGTGACTGCACGCTGTAGTAAGATCGACCATCTGTCTGTACTCTGTACGTGTCTCAATAAATATACACAATACGTTTCAATGGAAAATTTTATCACGTTTAAATGGTTGCTTGTGAGTTGTGACACACATTCGTTTCGCCATGGTCCTTGAAGGTGCAACTGATTGCTAAGTTTATCGGTTGACACGGTTACTGATATAAAGCAAACGAAACCAGGTGCTCAAAAGCCCTCACCATTGCATCATTTATATTCTTAGTATCAAGCATCGTATTGCATTTAGTCAGACATCAGTATAATTTCTGCGAATTTAAAGAGGAATATATTTATACAGCTACTCTGTGACTGTTGCCTCCCCGATCAAACAATAGCACACAACGTCCAAGCCTGCCTCCCTATGCAGACCACCCAACGCCTAGCCCAGTATAGTGGCAGTCGGTGATGATAGAATAACCTGGGAGCTAAACTAATCTACGCAGAACGTTCTTGAGGTACTGAGCACATTTGCAAACAAGAGTCTTTAAAAAAATATCCATCCATTCAATTGGAACGTATAGCGATAACATCCATTGTTAAGTCACACTATCTGTCATAATAACACGAGAACAACTATTTAACTAATGAATGACAGCTATCGATTTATATCAACATTCAATTAAACTCTGAATTCATCTATTTTAAGCAACGTTTACATACTTCACACAACCACTTCCTATTTACTAAGCAAGACAGTTTTCGTCCTTCCGTGAACCTTCTGTATTCAATAAAAATGACCACCAACACTGCAACCGTCATAGCTCGTGCGGTAATTTCCAACAATGTCGTTTCGTTCGCTAATTTCATCTCGCTTTAATCGTCTATATTCAGCGACCTTGGTCAAACCGTTACGAAGCAAATCGCTAGCTTGACACAGATCAATGTGAATAGAGCGAGCGAGTGGGATGCGAAGATCCGCGCAGCTTCTGAAGCAAAACGATACGCTCAGAATAATTAATGGAATATGTCAGCTGTATGTCCCCTAATACGATCTATTTACTTTAGCCGCTCCGTGTACATAGCATAAATCTGGGAGCAAAGTGGCCTTGGCGGGACGCAATTCCGGGTGTGCTATTTTATGCCGGTTGCGCTGTAGATATGAACAGAAGGACTCCATGATTTAGATGGGCTTTTATACAGTGGGCGCGCGAAAAGTTGCTCTCTCGCGATAAATATCTGCGTGCACGAGACGGATGAATGGCTTCTCATGTATAAATCGGTTGTTAATCCCGCAAAGATTTCAGTCAATGCGATATAACGGCACTGGTACGCATATATAATCGAAAATGGATGTCGGTGGTAGTGTAAATGCTACCTCACAACCGGACTACCAGTAGACATACTGTTCAAGCAATATTATTTTTGTTTTATATCTATAAACAATACTTATCAATACTTATAAATGTTAAGCTCTTTTACGACACCGAAATGATCATATCTCGTATTATTCTGCATTAATCACTACTCTAGATTCTGAATCCACGTCCCATTAAGGCGGCTATCCACTATCTGGTATTACTTTTGCCACTGCCATGCCGTTTTACCGTTCCTGCCAGCGGAATTGCCGTTTAGCGCGCGATGTCATGGTAGGTGTAACGATATAGGGATTTTATCTTTACTGATAAAATTCACCTAATCCTCAATGTCTCCAAATTTCACTTTTTGAGACTCCACGTCGCATTTTATCCGCATCTTTCCTCTCAGGTTTTTTATTCAATCAAACAACGATGACGAAGGCGACGTTTCTGATAAGCTTGTTAATTTTAAAACAAAATGCCTTACCACCGTGGGGCAGATCTCTTAGATTTCTAGTCACTCTAGCCGATCAATTCAGTTTGGCGAGAAAAAAGGCGCATCCTAGTGTTTTATGTCATATAAAATGGCTGTGTTTCGGCTGCTGAGGCGGTCTGTCGCACCGCTACCTCGTCATGTGTTTCGGCTGCTGAGGCGGTCTGTCGCACCGCTACCTCGTCATGTGTTTCGGCTGCTGAGGCGGTCTGTGGCACCGCTACCTCATCATGTGTTTCGGCTGCTGAGGCTGTCTGTCGCACCGCTACCTCGTCATGTCACTGGGAATTATCTTCACGTATCACCGATTCTGAGCAGTGCAGTTAAGCTGTGTGTTGACATTCCCCACCAGTGGCGTGTAGAGACCATGATTAACTCCCTTTCAAGAGTTGGTCAGATTCATCACCAAAATAAAACTAACGCAATAATATTCAATGGCGGAGTAATGATCTCGGTATAGAGTAGCGTTATAAGATGGCTAAGAACGGCCTACACATCTGGTAAGTGACAGTCTACACGTACAGACATATACAGGTCCTTTAACAACAAAAAAAAACATCACTCCATAACGGACAACGCCACTTGTGTGAATAATTAAACATGGCGTGAGCGAAGGACGTCAGATACCGACTGGGGTGCTGTTCTATTTGCTTGGATCCACGCTCAGTGCGGTAATCTTTTCATGATGAATAATGAATGTTATCTCGAGAGTGAGTTTATGTCGCCGTTCGAACACCGCCTAATCTTTCAAATTTGGCGAATCGAATAAGAAGAATTCGTCGTTGGCGAGCGAGGCCTGCTGATTGAAATACGAGTGTAACGGAGGAGTTCATTTCAAGCAAAAATAGTCTTTTCTCTGTTCGAAACAACCCTCATGACAACTGTAGCGGGTGTGCACGCGAAGGCTGGATTTCTAGTTCATGTGTAATTCGATCTATTATTTCTCATAGATTTTCGCGGAATTATACCGGCCCATGCATACAGACTGCATAATGTCACTTCGGATTAGAGAGGTTGAGATGGGTGGTTGGGTGGTGAAAGATGAATAATTTTTATGGATTATTTCAAAAGTCTCATATGGATTTATTGTGCAAATTCACAATTCGTGCGGATCCCGACTGAAATCTCCTGACCGTACACTAGTGTTTCACCGTTTTACTGATGTTCACACAGACCGCGGCGTATACAATCGATCATTCTAGCGGCCGGAGTCGACGGGGTCGGGAGTAACATAACGACCCCACTGAGCAGGCCGTAGTCTGTCGGAGCCAACTATTGCCTTCATTATTCAGTGCTCTAAGACAGGAACCCGCAATCAACATATCAACATGGAGACTGGGTCTCTTACACCAATGGGATTTTTAAGGTAGATATTCAAGGTACACTTCTGGAAGTGCACTAATAAAATCAACCAAGACTATTGAAAAATGTTAACACAAGGGTGAATACACTAGCCTAAATTACTCGTTTTGCACCGCATCGCTGCCCGCCACTCACCATATGCCGCTACTCATCATATGCCGCTACTCATCATATGCGGCCACTCACCATATGCCGCTACTCATCATATGCCGCTACTCATCATATGCCGCTACTCATCATATGCTGCCACTCACCATATGCTGCCACTCATCATATGCCGCTACTCATCATATGCCGCTACTCATCATATGCTGCCACTCACCATATGCCGCCACTCATCATATGCCGCCACTCATCATATGCTGCCGTTCATCATATGCTGCCACTCATTATATGCCACCACAAATCATATACTGTAACTCATCCATCATATGCCACTCTCATCATATACCGCCACTTATCATATGCTGCAACTCATATGCTCCAACTCATCATATGCTGCCACTCATCATATGCTGCCACCCATCATATGTACGCAGTGTGCTTGACATGCAATATATACCTGCAAAATGAGGCCTCAAGCGAAGGTCGTATCCAGCGAGTAAACCCTCGATCGTTGCCGATACGTTATGGAAGTCCATAGTTCGGTTTTTTTCTGTCACCACGGACCTGTACAAACGAACATTCACAGTGTGTGTGAGTGAGTGAGTGTGAGTGAGTGTATGTGTGTCTGTATGTATGCGTTTATGTGTGTGTAAGTATTTATGTAGCAATGGATATATGTGTATATGTATATATGTTCAGTTCGTGACTCAATGTATAATGTTTATGCAACGGGTTACAGTTTACTGCGCCACTGCACCACACGACTCCCGAAACAACCACCTTCAGAAGCGCAGAGGAGCATCGTCGCTGTGCTATAGTAGAGACACGGACGTTTATCGATCGGGCATTAGTCGCTCCGCTGGACCCATCATAACAATAACATCTGATTACATTAGACGGCGTGTCGGCCATATACGTCTCCTGCGAATTGTTTATGTAAGCAAATCCGGATATTCTCTGCGGAGATTGTGTTATTATGAGCAAATGACAGATAATCGCAGTGATCGCACCCCGCGGATATTGTCTTATTATTATCAAATGACAGATAATCGCAGCAATCGCACCCCGCGGAGCCTTGTAACTTCAAGGGAGGTTCAAAGGAGTGTCCAATTTCAGACAAGACGATAAAGGAATAATGTATGCGGCACTCTACAATATTTCAGCCTCGTTGTCTAACTGCGCGTCGTTCACACTATGGTATGTAGACTGTTACTGTGTAAACGTCAAGTCCACTCAAGGCATGTGATGATAATTATGTCTTATCTAACTGAAAAATTAAACAGATACGATACAGGACACATGCACACGCGAGCAGTCTCTGAATTAGGTGAAGGGCGGACACCATGTTTATTTATGGTAGTCAAATTTGTCAGTAGGCGTCACAACATCGAATGTCTTTTTATACCCAAAAAATTACAAGAACTTTCAATAACAACATTTCTCAATATCCAAAATCGAAAGTCTGGCTCATTGAAGATGATGGCATGGGAGGCTAGTGTTAAGTCAGAGTTTCTTGCAGATTCACATCGTAATCTCTCGTATAAAGACTCCTTACAACCTGTCCATCACGAGCGCCGATTACTGTAGCCAGAACATCATGGTGTTACGCAACACCAGTATACACTAACCGTAACTGCTAGTCCACATTACGCAACACCTGTATACACTAACCGTAACTGCTAGTCCACATTACGTTACACCTGTATACACTAACCGTGACTGCTAGTCCACATTACGTAACACCTGTATACACTAATCATGATTGAAAATACAGTACGCAACACCTCTATACACTAATCGTAACTGCTATTCTATCTTACGTCACACTAAACCGATAGAACGTCGACGGCGTTTTTACGCGGTTGAGCAACGTCTGAGAGGGTCATTGCGATAGCGAAACCACCCTGGTTTTATACCCTTATAATCGTCAGAACCACATATCGATCTTGTTCGATGGTTCACTATTAAGTGTAATGTGAATGTTGGATGCCAATGGAGAAGTAGTAAAAAGTCCCGCCTTTCATGCGAGAGAGTGCGGGTTCTAAACTGCACAAATCTCGGATTTTCCGCGGCAGAAAAAGCGAGATTTTCTGTACTTGCATATTGAGAAAGATATGTTGTGATGTGGTTATATGTAACATTTCTTTAAGGCTATATATGTAACCTTTCTTTAGGGTATATATGTAACATTTCTTTAGGCTATATATGTCACATTACTTTAGGGTATATATGTAACCTTTCTTTAGGGTATATATGTAAAATTACTTTAGGGTATAAGGAAGCAATATTGTAAGTGAGATGACATTAACTACGCTTAATAAAGTACCCCTTTAACCTCGACTTTCCCTTTTTTTATCACGAGAAACGATAAGAATGAGAAGTGTGACTTGTTTGCTTTCTACTTCCCACAGAACGAATTTTTACAGAACAGACGGACAAGGATGCAGCTGTGAGGCAGTGCGCATGTCCGTAGTAGTTAACTCAATAGTTACTCGTTACTAGAGTTGTAGACAGACTGTTTGTATTGAACACACATTAAATCTATCATTATGTGTCGTCTATATTCAGTTTTAGTTCGCGTGACTCCTATGGCACAGATCTCCGCCTGAAAATACTGGCCGATTTTCCCAGAGATGTAAACCAACTAACTTTATTGTCAACTGACATGTGTTGACTACACGTCAAACCGCCCGGCTGTTCTGTCTGTATCAACACACCACTGTTTACATCAGTAAACAGCTTTTGTGAATGGTTGCGTTGCTGTATTGTATGGCAACAGGAAACTGTGTAGAATCGATCTGTTTACTGACAGAACGGTCATTGATGTCATTCTCTCTGATAATAAAGCATTCTTAATTCTCACATAATTGTACTTCTGCGTGTGTTTAGATAAATACGATGATAAAGCGCCACGGCCATTGATGAAGAGATGCAGGGAGTTAATCCCAAAAATACATCGATATCAGGAGTACCCTCAGTAGGTCCAGTTTCCTTCACACCTGCAGTACGCTGCATATTAGTTCGTTGATGATACACGACTTAAAAATGACATCTATTCGGATTATACATATTGTACTTTCATTTACATAATGGATTTTTATATTAGCCCTGTTTTAACTACCGCATAAAATTCTAATGTGTTTTTTATGTTTTTGTAAACCACCTAAGAGCACCATGCGTGGTTGAGGGGTATGAAAATTCTATAGTTACTTTACTTACTTTCCATCCATATGCAAGTAAAGGTAAGCAAAGGTCCAGCAAATACATGACGTGGGGTGGGAGTGCCCCTGAGCGTCCCACCGCCTATCTGCACTTTAGGGTCTTCTTGCGTCATTTTTCGCCATTTCATCTTGCCATTATAATTCCTAGGTATTTTACATCAGACTTTTAGTTACTGATTTTAAATCATGTCGTTTGTTCTAACGTCTCGTAAATAATCCTGTGCCGGATTTTCTCTGCACCACTCCTCTCTACGGTAGTACAAGCACTAATGCATGACGTCACCAGTGGTGCATGACCAAAACGCGAAAGCATTAATTTTGTTTACCGGAGACGCTATGGTTATTCCTACCGTTATACCTTTAGGTATGGTTATTCTTACTGTTATACCTTTATTTATGGTTATTCCCACCGTTATGCCATTAGTTACAGTTATCCCTACCGTTATACCTTTAGTTATGGTTATTCTTACCGTTATACATTTAGTTGTGGTTATTCCTACCGTTATAGCTTTAGTTATGGTTATTCTTACCGTTGTACATTTAGTTGTGGTTATTCCTACCGTTATAGCTTTAGTTATGGTTATTCTTACCGTTGTACATTTATTTGTGGTTATTCTTACTGTTATATCTCTAGTTATGCTTATTTCTATCCGTATACCTTTAGTTATGGTAATTGCTACCGGCATACCTTTAGTTTATGCTATCCCAAGATCTGTAGGAAGCTTTACCCATCCGCCCACCGTATGACAGCGTTCCATTAAATTGGCTGTTCGTTGTACAATTATCGCTGTCCTCTCTAATGGCCATATAAATAGTCATATCTAAGTCACACGGATCGTCGGCTTCACATTATAGTGCAATTTCTAATGTTCTTTGATCGTTATACACGCCAACCCGTTTAACTAAACTACGTTAGTAGAGTTTGCCTTACCCGGCGGTGGAGAGAGTCGACGCCATTATCATATAGACGACGAACGGCCAAGTCAGCATCCTTGCGACGTTGCCAAGATGGCGGAATATCTTCCCGCGTGAAGAGTCTAAACCGGAGATTCGATTCGTGTCTTCCAGAGTCACTGAGACCGTTAGTAATCGGACTTCATCGTACGTGTGCGCGTTCTTTATATTATCTATGAGCTCCTCGAACGCGTATAGATCGAAATAAATGGCAGTTACTAATGTCGCCGAGGACTAACAAATAAACTATGACATGGTTGATATTTCCGAGTTACTTCCATCGTTTACGATACATGCTGAACCGCAATCGTATTTTCTAGATTTAATCACTCGCGTTTCGTTATGACCAAAACTATGTTTTTCTCTTGTATATAACAAAAATACAGTCAAATACAATTAAAACACAGCGAAAAAAAACAGTTAAAATACAGTCAAAATGCACTTAAAAATAGGGCTAAAATAACAATAAGATGACAGCTAAAATTCCGACATAGAACTGTGAACTGTGTACTCATTGGGATTCTACCCTATACAACGCTGACCACAGCATGGTCCCTGCAATGGTACGGTTCTTTGTGATAAGGGATAAGTTGAGCTATTTGACCTTGATTTCGTTCCGTGGAGAGAGATTCCTTACTGCACGCTGCTATATAAGCAATCGCCAATTTCGGTATCTAACACTTTACAGCGACTCACTACCCGTTATATACCGGAAAATAATCATGTCTTATGGCCCGGAAAGACCGCGTTCAAGATTCTCAATAGTGAACCACGCAGATAACTGTCTCTGGCATGACTCTGGTACCAGAGGGAAAAACGCGCGAAATGATTAAATATGTAGGTTATATGAATAGCACGCGATCACGGTTTTGAATAACTTATTTCGCTGCATAGACAAACGCCACTCTGATACTTTGATAGGGATCGAATCGCTGTTTGTCTGTTTGTCTTTCGCATCATTGCTTCAAATGCCACCAAAAGGTGGAGAGGTTGCAATATTTGTGACAACTGTCTCTCGTACGTCTATCGAACTATATCTGTCGTCGTCTATTTTCTCACTGCAATTCTTCGTACAACTACCGCAAGATTAAAGAAAAAAGTAGAAAATCATCGAGTTGTCTCTCTTTTTACCGCCCTGCTTTTAAAGGAGATGCGCAAAACGCGAACTGCCGTGGGATTCAAACGAATAGGTAGAGAAAAATAATGACATATATGTAATTTTCAACAACCCAGAATGTTAGAGATTGTTCACGTGGGGTGTGTCTTGTTTTATATATCTATTAGGGGAAGGTACTGGTCCACGATAATAGATCATTTAAAATGTTCACCAGTAACTGGTGTTTTAACGATTCAACAATAATTAAATAATAATAATAATTAATTATAAATAATAATTACTTACAGTTTGTAAGAAAGTATCATATAATATTTTTAGTATAATTAATGTGTACGGCAAAGAAAAATTTATAAATTATGTACATTTGCAAATTTTCTGTCACAAATTAATTTAACATAATCCTGAAGCAGCTACAATTGAATAGCAAGTCTTTTTCGCTAGCACGAAAATCATGACATCTCACAGTGAAAACCCATAACATAAACGTGAATCTAACACGAAAATACGAAACCGCCGGCTATTTGTACTATAAATATTATGACAAGAGACCTAAATCACCCGTTATATACACTACACATTTTCGGACACAACCGATGGAGAGTTCACGCACGATTCGCCGGCTACGGTACAGCGTTCAGACGACGTTTCTAGAGCTTTGCCCTTCTACAGCCGGCGAATGCGTCGCGGCATACATAGCGATCGATCTTGGAACTCGTGGCAAGTTCACGATTAAGGGGACGTCACCCCAACAAGGGGCATAACACGCGTCGTAAAAGTTAGTTAAATCGCATTGAACTGCGGTGAAATTGAAAAACGAAATAGTGCATATGTTGCGCACGAACTCTAGTGAAGTACATCAGGAAACACGCGTGTACCACGTGGAGGATTGCAGCCACTCTATCTAGTTATATAGCACTTATATAGCTGCAGTTGTTTTGGAAACCCAGTATAACAAAATATTTGTGGACCAATGAACCAGAGTTACTTCCCCTCTTCGTTCAAGGAAAAACACGCGGCCGGTGACTTCTGCGTTTCAGTAGTATAATTACCTATGTATGGCCAAGTCTTCACGTGCCCTATATTCTACTGACGTCAGAGTGTTTTTTATTTTGAAAATGGGAAAGCAGGTTGTTCTATTGGATAAGCGCTGGACTGGTAACCCGAAGGTCGCGGGGTCGAACTGTCCGCCTGTCGGATTATCTCCGATAATCCCCAGCAAGTGAGCTATCCCAGATTGCTGAAGTAAATTTCTTTCTAAATGGATAGGCGCTTGATGTCGGCCTCTGCGGGTGATGTGCAAGTTGAGAAGGTATTGCATCTGCGCCTAATAGCTGCCATAAACATTTATAAGAAATCACGTCTTAAAACCTCTATTGGATGATACTCGCGGTCTATATCTTACTTTATTTTACATTCCTTTATATTCTCGAAAATATGACAGGTAAAGCGTCATTCGATTATTGTCAGCAACGACGAAAATCATGCGTTTTTCAAACATCGTCGTCAAATCGTATACGAATTGAAACAAAGATAAATATATTGAATTAAATTGAATTTATCGAGATGTATGCACACATATCAATGAATATCATCATAAGCCTGTCTTCCTTAGAACACCTAGGCATATGTAATATATAGGCAATATATAATCGAGTGACTTGTATTTATGATTAATAAATGAATAAATTCGTACATTGCAACTGTATGAACAATGCGCGTGTAACCTTTATAATGATGGGAGCGTTAATCATGTACGCGTGGTTATGATTGCCGTGGCAATACGCGAATAGTTTCTCATCATGATCTCGGGAGGCATTTATCAAGCCTTTGTGTAACTACAGAGCGATCTGTGAGAATAACTTTCTCGCCTAAAATGTAACGAACGGAGTGCTGATTCCTGACATCAATGACGAATGGCGTGTAATGGAGGGGAGGTATCAATATTAATATAGAAGAGATGCCATGAAATATACTTGATTCAAGTGAATTAATGAGCCCAGCTGTCCAACTCACTTCGTTTCACATCGGTAAATTCCGCGAATAGCCCACGTCTGCAATGTAATAGTTTGTCTACTTATATGTTAACATTACCTACGGTCGTATACAGTGCAATATAACAAATTTAAGTGCAATACTCACAGTAAAAGATTATGTGGAGCTATTGTTGTATGATAACGGTAAATTTCCTACTGAAATGAAGATCGCCGACCGAAATCATATAAAAACCATATTATTGGCGAATCGAGATGATAAATTAGAACAATGTACATCTCTAAAAGATGGAAAAAGATCGGAAAAGGTAGAAAAACCACGAGTTATCGGCATATATAGAGTATTCAGAGGTGTATATATATCGGCATATAAAGAGTAGATATATATATATATATATATATGTATGTATGTATGTATATGTTGTTGATGTTGTATAGTCTACGGGTAATATGTCTCTTATAGAGAACCACTTATTTTATAATAAATACACTATGTTTATTATAAATGGTGATGTATAAAGTTCATGCCATATAGTCAAGTAAACCTAGAAGACTTTGTGAGTAAGATACAAGTTAAAAACACCGACGAAATGGTTAGTTGTTTGGTTCTTCAGGATATAAAAATGTAACGTCTTTCTGCACCTGACGAAGTACATCAAAGTCATACAATGACCTCTCGACATTTAACCATATTTCAGTCGTAAGGGTGTGCATTAATAAGGAATACTTTACGTTATCAACTTTACGGTCCCGAAAAGTCACATTTGCCCAAGAATACAAGCAATGTAATAGGGTGATTTGAGGACAAAAGTACACGCCCAACAACTAAATACCTGTCTTGTCTGTTCATATCAACTATACCGGGTATACGTGCAGTTCCCCTCGTCCCCTTCGCCTTCATCACCGGAGCATCGGGATAACCGACTGCTTCTAGGTAATAAAATGGCACTCGTGTAGCTCTTTCGTTATCCGGGAAGACTCATAGACAAATAAACGCGAGGAGAATGCATTGTGTCGTTTTCTTTTCAAAATGGTGATCACACTATGTTTCAATATTACACAACGGTGAGAGTCCCTGAACACGCGGTATCTGCGGTCTGAAACGCCAAAATGGCAGAAAGGCGATCGAAGAGCGACGGCAGAATAGGCGGGGGGGGGGGGTAGGGCATCGCAATCATAAGTTAATCAAAGTCAACTAGCAAAGTAGCGTCTCGCGTTGCGAATGATTTGTCAAGCGTAAATGCTTCCTATAAGAGAATTTTCATGCACGTTGGACTGTATATATATTTATCACGTAATGTATTGCTATTCCAACCATGGCTGAGTATCCCGAATATCGGCCGATTCTAATGGAAGTCTATGATTAATTTGTCAGCTTTGATTGATATTATAAATAACGCCGAACCGAGCGATTTCAGGACCACTCCTATAGAGCGTCCGTGAAACGCTAATCTGTGTAAGGACCAAGATATGTTCGGCCTCTAACACTGTCCACAGACTGCGAGAACGAGCGGTTGTTATTTGTTACGTGGTCTGTTCGTCCTCATCAGTATTCAGAGGTTGATGGAATCTATCGGCTTCTGCGATATTGCGTACTCTCACCATTTTAGTTTATTAAAATCGTGTGACGACGGTCGATTTCCAAGTCACTGTGGCGATTTTGACATTTTACTGAAAAGATAGGTGATCAAACAAAACGACAAGACAATAAATGAATGCCCGGAAAAGATACCCTCAACAAAACCCAGCAATAATCGAGCAAGATGAAAGTCTCGACGGAGATTGAAGTTTCATTCATGGTAGGGGAGTGTTCAGGAAAAGATAGCATCGTCTAAATACAGAAAAATACAGATAAATACTCGAGAATTCGTTTACAAATATATTTGGTCTGATATAACAAATGACCAGATTAGATAGACATTAGACACACGGTTCAAAAGTGGTGAGAAAGTTAGTATAATTATGTTAAATGACCGCCGACTTTTCTTTGAATATCTGAGACCACATGAGACAATATAATCTTCAACCACGACCCAAGGAACCGAGTTAGATCATAATAAATGGAGGGAAACCGCAATTATTTGGTTGTCACAACAGGGGCAAGATGATGGTGCGTCTTGCCCTCTCTCGCTTAATCTTGCTGCGAGGCAAGCACCTAGTGTCACCTACATGCCAATCGATTCCTAGACGAAATTAAAACGCTTCAGTTTCTTAGTGAATACCTCGCGATGATCGATGCCTAACCTTAGTACATCGTGCGTTTCCCTTACAGACATACATGTTAATAGGGTAATGCCGGAATAATGGATAGTAATGGTTGCTTGTGATACGTGTATCACCGTTGATTTCTTGTGGAGCTGATGCTGCCATATTCAGACTAATCTATTGCATTCTATTTATTATGACGCATTCTATCCACTCAAACAACGTGATAGGGCGTTCGATGGCAGCAGACAGTCGAGCGGTAGGGGAGGTGAATTTGTAACGAAAGGTCGCGGGTATGGAACCGCTCAAAGGCCGCCTTTTGTGCGATGACCCTGAGGAAGATAGTCATTTCCCAATGCTGAAGTCGATCCGTTTCTTAAATGTTGACCCTTGATATTATCTTTGAGTGTCGGTGGTTTGTATCTGCGCTGAAAAGCTGGTATAAACATTCATTGTATACCGGAAGTGTTCACATGGATTCGTAGTGGGGTGAAGCGAGTCACGATAGATGACGCCTAGTTCAGACGGCCAAGTTGAATGTGTCTTGACGTTCGGAAAATGAAATATTGTGGTATAAGTTGAAATTAATCCGATGTCTCTTGAATAGAGATCATAGACTAAATGTCTGGAGGTGAATTTTATGCGTCCATATGTAATTTATCTTTTATAAATATTCTTTTGGCGTCATATAACAAAATTTTGCCCCCTGTTTATGCCCGCAAGCGTTCGTGTGCGCGCGTCTCCCTATTTCCCTGTGTCTGTCTCCCTCTCTCTCTATCTATCTCTTTCCCCCCCTCTCTCCCTCTCCCCTCTCTCCCCCTTTCTCTCTTCCTCTCCCTCTCTCTCTCTCTCTCTCTCTCTCTCTCTCTCTCTTCCCCTCTCCCTATCTGTCTGTCTGTCTATATGTCTCCCTCTCCCCCTCTCTCGTTGTCTCTCTCTGTATATATCAGTCTGTCTCTCCCTCCCTCTATCTTCTCCCTCCCTCTCTGTCGCTCTCTCTCTCTCTCTCTCTCTCTCTCTCTCTA
>WURV02160289.1:4678-15754 GCA_011762755.2 Epimenia babai | reverse complement strand
ACACCCCCCACCCTACCCCCACCCACCATAATCTAGCCCAATTGATTAATGTCTGTCACAATATCTCGTAATAGAAAATACCGTACTATAAGTGCTATATTTGTTGGAAATCGCCACGAGTTGCGTTTTTTATCGTTACTGTTATATTGCAGACAGTGAGGTGAGTAGTCTTTGTTTTCTTGATTTTAGCGAGCGCAGGTCAAGGGGTTGCGTGCATCAAATAACTATACCCGACTATGGTGTTGATTGTACTGTTATGGTATTTTAATTTATAAGGTAATAGAAGTGGTAACACCTTTATGGCTCACTGTGGAGATATAGTGAGCCATACAGGTATTACCACTTCTATTTGCTTACATCTTAACTGACTCACACGGCTACCACAATGAGGTGTTTTAATTATTATTAATAAATGGGTGCAAAAAAAACAAGTTTTATAAAAATACTGAAAGCGACTGATAAATGAAGGATTTCATAATCTAGCCCATTTAATGTTCTATTCGCTGTTTGATTGTTCATTAAAATTTATTTAAAAAATAAATAAAATAAATAAATTAAAACTATTCTAATTTTTAATCAATCCACTAGGCTTTGTATTAACCAAACATTGCGTGATTTGTTCAGAAAACAGTTCAGTGGAAGCAAAAGGCAATTCAGTATGATAGGTGTATAATGTGGCACCATTTTAAATGTATTTCTGGTATGAACCCCAAAAAGGTGCACTTGTGTAATTATGTATCTTTCAGATTTTTTTATTTATATATGATGTATATAATATATTTAAGATGAAACTGAAATACAGCGTCACAGTTTGTCACAGACTATGAAATAGGAACATGTATTATAATATGTATATAACTGTATAATCCTATATTATGTAATAATGATTATTGTATAATATATTGTGTATTATATCATATAATGTGTATAATTGTTTCTTTGATATATTGTATGTTTGGAAGTCTTATAATAGTGATGTGTGTAACTTATTTGTGGATCGTTTTTAATGCTATGCGTAATGTACTTTTCGCGTTGTCGTTTCAATACACTCATAACTATCTCACATACTTTTTCTTATAAATTTATCATACTATATGGTTACGGGACGTTTAGGTATGGGGACGTTTAGATCTATGGACATTTATCACCCTTGATTCCATAAATTATGACCAATGAAATATATCGTGATCTATCAGTTGATGTGGCTGTTATCACAGTAATCGCATTCATCACTAAATCATCACATTTGTCACATGCCTATTTATTGTTGTAATGTGGTGAATTATCACGTATATCTATATTGATTATGTCACAGGAAATAAAATACAGTTTGGCATGCATTTAAATATTTTTAATAGACTGCTCAGCTCGACTACTATACTAAAAATACTAAAACTATCCTAAAAATACTAATACTATACTAAAAAATACTAAAAATATTTGCATTTCAGGAGAATGGGTGTGACGCAGGGTGAAATGACAGTATACAACCAAGCAAACCGAGGTAAGGGGGTAATGGATAGTGATAGGTCAAAGGTCCAGTACAATCAACTGGTGAAAGCTGTCAAGGTGGTTTACATAGAAAATGTTTGTCATCTACAGTACCATCAACGCTCAAATTTATGCATGAATTTACCAGTTTATTTTTAATATGGGATAAACAACTCGCTGAAATGTCGGTAGTTTTCAACTTGCCATTTTTTCGTTGTGAGTCTTGCATCATCCCTTCTTCCTTATCTGCTCCCCCTCCATTGTATGGAGTTACCCCATGGGTAGCTGACTACTCAAGAAGACTGAGCAACGTTTGTTACCAGTCATGATTTTTGCTGGGTTATTTACCATGTGATATTTACATCAACAATCCCCGGTGCACTATAGAGGGCCTGGAATGGCATAACGCAATAAGTTAATGTAAGCCTATTCATCCACATTTACGATCAAATTGACCCCTTTCCAAAACAGTCCCCCACCAAAATGCCCCCCCCCCCAAACTAGAATCTCTCCGTGCCAAAACGCCCTTCCCCCATGCCAAATATGCACTAAGAGAGTAATACAATAAATATACTCAGAAACGGTCGCCTGGAGTTATTAGTTGTTAGTGTATTTGAACGACTATATAAAAAGTATGATATTTTTATTACACAAAGATCTGTCCCGCACCAGCGCCATCTGCATATTCACAACAGGGGCCTTGTGAAGCAGCTGTCTGATTAGGTACAGCTGTAGCTTGCTTCAGCCAGCCTCGCTATTCAACCGCCGATGCCATCATTCGACATCTCTATCTCAACAAATGGTCATCTGATAAACACATATGTCCATCGGTGGTTTTAAAAAAATTTATCCCGTATAGTGCACTATATACTATTCCCGGGATATTTTGACGAGCGTTGATCAACTGGGCTACGTTTTGGTCAGGGATGTTTTGGTAGGGGGACATTTTGGAAGGGAAAAATTTGGTAAGGAGGCATTCTGATCCACTTCATTCTTTTATGCATGCCGTACTTAGAAACATGCATTGGTTAATTGTTGCATATGACATTAGTTAACGTTGGAGTTATTGCAGTTTTTATCATGTCTCTTAATTTTTATGTAACTCATTTGTTTTGTATTTAAGTTATTTAAATATATATATAGATGCAATCGATGTATGCAAAAATTTGCGTACATGTTATCAATATTATTTTCTAATGGAATAACTATACATCAGAAATTGAATATTATAATTTCAATGTATAACGATTGTGATTTGTTTTGTTTGTAGACACAGTTGTCGAGATAAAGGAATCTGTTCGTGGGAAAGACGTGTATATCATCCAGACAGGAACGAAGTATGTAACATATTTATATGAGTAGATAAAAATATAACTACAGTCACAAAGTCAGTCTACACTGGACTCTCCCGGTTCATTAAACAAGAGCGTTATTTTTTCAGTTTTTAGCTCTTTCTTTGAGGAATTTAATCTCATGTTTTACTCTACGTTCTACTGTAATATTGCATTAGCACTAAATGGATACGATATAAATTAATATTTTTTTTTATATTGTTATGAATTTTTTTTCAATTTCGTTTTATTTACTACTATAAAGCATAAATACGTGGGTGTTATGAGTTGGTAATCTGTGTTACAGGGATGTCAACAATGACATTATGGAGTTACTGATTATAGCGTATGCGTGCATGGCATCCTCATCACGCCGAATTGTCGGGGTCATACCGTATCTACCCTACAGTAAACAGAGCAAAATGAGAAAACGAGGCTGCATAGTGAGCAAACTCATCGCCAATATGCTCTGTAAATCAGGTCAGTATCTGTAAATTGCGTCGGGATGTGTTTATTAGGTCATTTTAGCAAAGTGGGTCAAGATGTGTAAATCGGGTCAGCCTGTGTAAATCAGGTCAGATGGCTAAAGTGGGTTAAGGTGAGTAAATCAAGATCTCTATATCAAATGCAGGTATGTAAATTGCATTGGGATGTGTAAATCAAGTTACAATAAATAAATTATTGTAATAATTAAACCAAATTTTGATTTACTCAACGACCATGCTTCGATATTGGAGGGTTTACAGTTCAGTGATAGTTATATCTTACATCAATAACGATGATTACGTGAATTTAATGTTGCGTGCCTAGAAATATCATGTTCTTTACATTGTATTTTTATTCTTGGTAAGCCATCATTTTGTCAACAAGGAAGTCAACTTCCTGAAGATGTTAGGCAACTTCGTACAAGTCTGTATCCTGATAGAAGTCACGCTATTGCTATGGGTATGTAAAATTTTTGTCAAACTGGAATCTGTGGATGAGTACGGCAGGCATAGGTAAGCGTATATCTCCAACATCGTGCCACACCTCAGGGCAAGAGGTAGGGGGTACTCCGAGTGGTTAGAACACAAGGTTGTAATATCTTTATGCCGTAGATGATGGCTCGATGGCTCACTGATCTTACATTGATGTTGACCGTGTAATTACCGCTTGACCTGCCGTATGCAGGCCTGTCACACATCATTACGATGGACATACAGCAGAAAGAAATCCAAGGTTTCTTCGACATCCCCGTAGACAACCTGCGTGCCTCGCCCTTCCTCATCGAGTACATCATTAATTCGGTGAGTATGTAGTCATCATTAACTCGGTGAGTATGTAGTCATCATTAATTCGGTGAGTAAGTAGTCAGTTACCGAGTGAGAAAGAGGCTGATTACCAAGGTAATTGTGTTGTAGGCCATTATTGGCCCTTTACAGTGAGCGTATGTCGTTGACACAACAGGATTAGCCTCAGTTATAAGGGGTGGAAAAAAGCACCCGAGTGAATAACCCACCAGGTCCAGGCAGACAGTTAACCATCGTCATTCACGCCACTAGTTCCAAATGCCGAGAGACAGCTTACATATGTTGCACACTGGTAAAAGGATGGTTCAGTGGTTCAGTGGTAGGGCGCCAGTCTCCAAACCAGAAGATGGATGGTTCAAATCACGGCAATGGCGTTGTGTTTTCCCGTTGTATCCTCGGGCAAGGTACTTTATCCTGATTGGTCTGGTCTACTGAGCCATGAATAAGTACCGGTGAAATTACTTTGTGGCAACGCAAATTAATATACACTGGGAAAGTAAATTTGCGAGTGCTTTAGCGACGCCTGTTACAGAGTTGCCACCCCCTGTTAGTCCTGGCAAACCGTCATTTACCAAGCTGCGCAAGCGGCTTTGAAGTGCGGGTTATAAATTTTATTTTACTTGACACTCCACTAAGTCTGTGATAGTTTAGTTATTACAATGAGATGATCAGATAACGGAGCGGTAAGCTCCATATCCCCAGTGTCTTCTGGATTCAATTCCAACATTGTAATCTCTACACTAACTGCCCCTCCGTAAGTTTTAACTACAATAACTCACTTTTTGACCTTAAATGCATCATTCTGATAGATTGTCACATCTCCTACATTCATTACATATTCTAATAAGTACACTTATACTTGCTTACAAATATGTCATGAGCAATCCAATGCTGTTAATATCATTTTAATATAATGATTCTGTCAATATCACTGTCACTTTTAGAATTATCGTTTACTGATTGTTTCCCTCCCCTTACATAATAAAACATGAATGAGATAGAATTTTCTGCGCAGACATTGAAAAAGACTTCTATCACTTAGAGTTGGTTATATCCAGTGTGAATATTTATACTATACTTAATTCATACATGTCAATACATTGGCATGTCAGTTCACAACTGTTCTTGTCCTACAGTATTATTTAATGGGACATTTACTGCCCTTGACCTTTTTCATGATCATTTCGAGTTAGTAGATATTGGAATTTAATTAAAATGCTTATAGGTACATTAGATTTATTTAAAGAAGATGACGTGTAGTTTAGTGACCCTTTCCGTCATTGTGCACTTGTGTACTTATTACACTCACTAAAAGCTATCACAATACAACTCTGTGTTATCACTAGAAATGTACATGAATAGTTTGTGTATTGTTTATACTTGTTATATACGCCATAATAAAATTATATCTTATCTAAGTCTATATTAATACAAAGTGCTACTGTATTTTTTAATTTTATGTTGCATAAGTTAAATTAGTTAGTGATCGCATGAATATTCCAATCAACATTTTCCATTATGCTGATTTATATTATCACCATTGTATTGCTCAGATTCCGGACTATCGTAATTCCGTGATTGTTGCACGAAACGCAAACTCCGTGAAGCGGGCGACGTCATTCGCTGAGCGGCTACGTTTGTCCATCGCGGTGATCCACGGAGAAGAGAGGAGTCAGGGACAGGAGGGCGCGGATGGCCGACAGAGTCCACCCCTGCCGGAGGTCGAGCAGAGACGTATCCAGCAGGGCATCGAGATGATACCCAGTAAGGCATACACCTAGTAGTCTGCTTTTAGATTGTTTTGTTCAGTTTTGATATAAGTCACAGATGTATTTATGTAGGAATTGGCTAGGGTCTCCTCATTGTGTCGGCTATCACAGGCACTTCATAAAACTAACCCAGACTGTGGCGATGAAATGAATCACACTGAATACTGTTGCCCTGTTTATAGAACATCATTTATGGCAAATTGTCTCAGTGCAAACGAATGATTCTGGGCAGACAGTTGCCCTTTGTCCATACTTGCCACTGGGTGTGTTGCCCAGACACTGCCGACTCATTTGGCACACTTTACTGAATGTATTATAGGCAATGATTATAATGAGTGAGATGATGATATAGCTGAGAGAGGTAGCGTGTCAAAACTAGCAACATTAGAGGTAAGGAGAGGTAGCGTATCATCTGTATCAAAAATAGCAACATTAGAGGTAAGGAGAGGTAGCGTGTCATCTGTATCAAAAATAGCAACATTAGACATGTGTCATCTCTATGAAAAAATAGCAATGTCAAAGGCAGGAAGACGTATAGCCACGCTGCCAGGGCTCCCTATTCCCTGAGCTTTCGGCATATTTTTAGGCACTTTTTGCCTCATCTGGCACTAAAGTCGATCTAATGACTATTCATAGTATATTTTTGTGTTGTGTAAATTTGTTCATGCGTTACTTCACAAATTATATTCTTATAATTACGGATCAAAAGAGAAGAAAATTTATAAGAATTCAGAAAAATATTTGTATGTTTATTTTAGGATTGCAAGCAAAGGAGAAGCCACCTATCCATATCGTCGGTGACGTGGGCGGAAAGATTGCCATCATTGTTGTATGTCTCGCATATTTTGCCATAAAAATTATTTTTTTCTATTTAGTATTTCAGTTGACTTTAGTTCCACTCTTGAAACCTCGTTATGTTTGGGTTTTTCCCTGGCGTGTTTCGGATGCTCTATGGATGGTGTCTATGTCATTTACCTCCCCGCTCTCTCATTGAAAATAACCATTAACTATCATAGACTTACTGGAGTGTGTGACATGTGTGCCCATATGTAGATGTGTGGAACAGCGGCATGTATGGAAAGAGGTCTGCCCAGACTCTGGCTTTTCACAAGAGGTGTATTTCCTCCACCTTTTATAAGTGAGCCTAATTCATTAACCACGTATGTAAGCCAGCTTTATAGAGGGCCAAGAATGGTCTAGACTCTAATTGATTATCTTGGTAATCCATCTATAAATACGTACGTACCAAGTCAACACTAGATTGTAGTATGCGAAGGTCTAATAGGTGTAATTTAACTCTGTTCTTCAGTATACCTCGAAAAAATCATCCAATAAGTTTTTCAAATGATGAAACTTGGCTACGGTTAATAGGATGTAGTATTTTGTGACTCACTAACTGTGCTGATGTAAACACATTCCGAGTCGTTCATCCGTCTATTCTCATGCAGGAAGCGGATGGACAATCGGTTCCCGAATGCATATTGTGTACAGGGTATTCACATAAACATTAGTGGTAACTACATCTATGAACCTCGACTTGTAGTCTGTGGACTTGACATTGTACTTGACATTTAAACATTCATCGTGTTTGTGGTTTCAGCATACGTTTGTGTTTGCACTAACTCTGTAGGTATGACCACGCACCGATGATTCTATTACCTGCCCTTTGTAAGTAAACATGCCCCGTTGTAGGATTGTTTAGTCGATGATGTGATGTCATTCGTGAACGTTGCGGGTGCACTAAAAGAGCGCGGTGCCTACAAGATCTATGTGATGGCCACACATGGACTGCTCACATCTGACGCGCCCCGATTGATAGAAAACTCGGCCATTGATGAGGTGCGTTTATTCCTTTATTGATGTGCATTCTTTTATTCATTAAGGTGCATTTATCCTTCTAATTGGATGTGTTTATGCCTTCATAGTTGTGCATGCATTTATTCATTCAGGTGCATTTATTCTCATGAGCTGCGTTTATTCCTTTATCGTTGTGCATTCATTCATTTATTAAGGTGCATTTATTCTTCTGATGGGGTGTGTTTATGCCTTCATTGTTGTGCATACGTTTATTCATTCAGATGCATTTATTTTCATGAGCTGCGTTTATTACTTTATTGATGTGCATTCATTCATTGACATGCATTTATTCTTACTTTAGGTGCATGTGCTCTTTTATTGAGGCGCATTTATTCCTTTATTGAGGTGCATTTATTCCTTTATTGAGGTGCGTTTATTCCTTTATTGTGGTGCATTTATTCCTTTATTGAGGTGCCTTTATTCTTCTATCGAGATGCTATTATGGGTGCTCGTGTTTTTTTAGCATTTATCGAGATGTATTGTAGTGATGCCAATGTTTGTCATCAGGTCGTGGTGACCAACACAGTGCCGCATGAAATCCAGAAGATGCAGTGTCATAAAATCAAGACGGTAGACATCAGTATTATGTTATCAGAAGCTATTCGTCGCATACATTACGGAGAGTCGATGTCGTATCTCTTCAAAAACATCGGCTTGGATGACTAACTTATTGTCTGACTGATGTAGATGTCGCTGTATCTTACTGATACCACGGATACGATCCACACTGGATGGAATAAAGATGACAGAATAACGGACAACATCCGAACTCGGCTGTAAATTCATCGAGATTCGTACTTGACAGAAGAAAGGCGGTATTCTAGTCTAAAGTAACCAAAGGTTAGGTGAATATACTACACTGTACTGTGCCACGTGAATTTTTCTAAGTAAATCGTTTTTTTCTGTTTGATATGTTGGCTATGATTTGCGTCAATACTAAGATACATGGAGTTGTTAGACATAATGTGGCCTAAAGTAAACGAACGTCACATTATACGGAGAAACGCAACTAAATTAGCCTAGTCCCTTGTTTTTAGAGATATTTTGTATAAACAATATAATAGCATTGTGTAATGTGGTCTTATACGATGAACTAATGTGTGTTAATTAGACCGTAAAAATTGTACAATGTTTAATTTATCATACTGTGAAAACTAGTTAAACTGAGTTGAACACATTAGGTAGTGTATCTAGTACGGAAGGTTCTAGAATGTAAGGATGTATTTCTAACTTTATACCAATTTTGTTGTTTATAATTCATTCAGACAAGACAACAGATTGCTTTTTATGTATATATTTCTTATTTGATTCTAACAATCATTTCAGTACAAGTATTGGCACATGATTTTCTGGATGAACTTTTGATAGATATAATTAATCGCAATTATATGTGCATTGTGCCAGTCATACAGTTTTCCCTTTTATTAATAGAGTATTTAGTATCCTGTAAGGCATCGGATGAATAATGAAATCTCTCACCTAGTATATAAATGAAGGTATATAAGTATATAAAATCAGGCAGCAACTAGCTATAACTGGAGTCTCTCCCTTTGATTAGAAATTTCGGTGTCTCAGATCCCTCAATGCTCTAATCGTAAGAATGGCTGGAAGCAAACAAAAAAAAACGAGAAAAAGAACTAAAGTTCACCTGAGTTATATCTAATTTCACCATAAAACAAATGTATAGTGCTCTCTTAGCTGAGAAACATAACTGGGTGTCAAGGCATAGAGTTGTTTAAAATTGATTTTATAAGGTATTGCTCATTGGGATAATGAACCACCTCTCCTTAAGTTATAAACCACAAGTTATAGGATTTAAAATACTATTATAAAATTTACGAAATTTTTAGGTAACATCTCTGGTTATGTGATAGTTTTGACATTCTTGTATGTCGAGATTTTCAGGAGACAGGATTGAAAAAAATATCTGAAGCATGAATAATTTGTTACAACAGATTCTTAAACTATTCGCTTCCTCAGTCCAGGAGGCGAATAGTTGTATAATCTGTTTCATAGATACATCGCTTCTATCGTAAAAGAAACACAGTAATCATATTGACATGACTTTTTGTCATCTATCTTCGTTCCATGGCCATTGTCATCTTTCTTCATCTATCACTAACTACCAAAGATTAAGAGAATACCTCCACCAAAGGCAGCCATGCAATATAAAAAATGAGTACTACAAATACGATGACTCATCACAAAATGTGTACTTGACTACTCAATATTTCCCTTGTGATGTGTGATTTTGCAACAAATGTGTAATTTAAAAATCGCTTCTAAAAATGGTTTTTTAAAGAAAAACTCCCACATCAATTCGTCTGCCCATCACCATCCATCAGAATTCCGTCATTTTCCTTATTGGCCCACTTTAAACTTTCTCAGAAAATTTCATACAATTCGATCATAACTGGACACTGGACCGATGGACAGACAAACGTGAGCAAAACTGAACCCCCCTTGTTTTTTGGAAGTATTAACAGGAATGTATCGTATAAATAGAAGCCTATGCCATGTGGTAGGCATGTACGGAACGGTTGCTGTGGGCTACGTATAATGTCTTCTCATGTGCTGTGAAACCAACGATGTTTCTGTGTGATGTTTTGTTGCCTGTGTGAAGGTCATACTGCATCATGTTGCCATGGACATTCCATAACCACGCACGATTGGCAAACATCACACCTTTACACTGCTTGCTGAAAAACAATTAATGGTCAACTGTTTACCGTAATGTATGAACATATCCTAACTTTACATAAGTGATAGGGGAGTAAGGTGATGCAGTAGCTGAGAGGGGGGTATCGCTTCTCGTGATTGTGAAGAATGGTAAATGTGTGATTTATGTGTGATTAATGTGTGATATACGTGAGATCAATTAGTAAAGTCTAATGCGAATAGAAGGTCACATGACTAGTGGTGTAAATGAGAGGTTGATGTGATGTCATGGTGCATGTTATGACTTGGGATGCTGAGAAGATGACATGACTGAGAATGTAGAGTGGTTGAAGATGTGTAGCCCTCTTGTAACTATCAGTAATATACCATACATATTTGTGTACCATCCCATACAGAGTTGGAATATTAAAGAAGGTATACTCATGGTAAATGCTGATTATCATTTATGAGACCAGCAAGTAAAATAGTGCTAGTAAATCAGTGATAGTAAAACAGTCCCAGTATATCAGTGCTAGTAAATCAGTGATAGTAAAACAGTCCCAGTATATCAGTGCTAGTAAATCAGTGATAGTAAAACAGTCCTAGTATATCAGTGCTAGTAAATCAGTGATAGTAAAACAGTCCTAGTATATCAGTGCTAGTAAATCAGTGATAGTAAAA
>WURV02160278.1:0-15756 GCA_011762755.2 Epimenia babai | reverse complement strand
TATTCACCCGCTGCGCGCTACGAACTAGTTCGCAATTGGTTACGTTTCTTACGACGCTAAACTGTGTAAGACGGAAATGCGTTTTAATGTTATTTTATAATTTAATGCTATTTTATATTTCTTATGGGGTGCGTCGTAACCACGAAACATCGTAGGTCGCGACCGTCGTAAACTGAGGACTCCCTGTATATATGTGTGTGTGTGCGTGTATATGTGTATGTGCGTGCATGCGCGCATATGTGATAGAAAAGGCTAGGCTAGGTGGGTACATGGGGTTTAAGATGCCTTTTGTTCAAAGCGAGGTCGTGTAGAATGCCAGTCTTACAGTCTAGCCTGTCTGCCACCTGTATTCCTGAATACGTGGCTAACCATTACATCTTACTACTGTAATAATGCATCCACAAATATCAACGTAAAAAAACCTTCCAAAACCTGTACAATTCGTGAATGTTTTTATGACTATCTCGAGTGTTGTGAATGTTTTTATGACTATCTCGAGTGTTGTGAATGTTTTGTGAACATTTTCCAGAACCAGTTCGTTGGTCTTAAAAACCTCGGTGCAACGTGTTACGTGAATTCCATCATTCAGGTGCGCATCTAATGTTTTAAAATTTTTAAGTGAGCTCTTCTGATCCGAGTAGTCTATTTATCACTCCGGCCATCCATCCCATGTTAACATTTCCTCAAAAAATCTTCTCAAGAGCCGCTTATTGCAGAGGTCTGCCATTTGGCAGATGATATCCCTGAGTTGGCCTCTTCTAGATTTGGTCATCATATTATCATGGCATTAATTAAGGGGAGGTAAATTGTGTCCATGTTTGTATTTTTACTTGTCAAATCTTTTTCTCTAAAACCGCTTGTCGTAGAGGTCTGCCATTCGGCAGATATTGCCCTTGTTGGGGAGTTTTTATGCACTATATTTTTCATGTGCACTTTTATATAATATGAGATGTTTCCTGCTCAGTATATGTTGATTAGTATTGAATATGAAATAAATTTGTATGTATTTCGTATGTGTTTATTGAGATAATCGATATTGTTGGTGTCACCTAAATTTACTATCATCGAGGAAGAAGCCATGAAAATATTGGGCTGAATCATCAGTTTGTTCATTGGTTAGTTGTTTGACCAACCAATACGCTAGATCTATTGCTAGTTGGTTGATTGATTGACCAGTAGGGTAGTTTATTTATTGGGCAAGCAACTTTAACTATTCATATTAATTACACATCCTTTTTTCTAACAATGTCAGTATATCCGTCTACCATGCCAGATAAGTTTCTCGTCTGAAATGATGTCTCCCTTTGTGGTGCAGGTTCTATTCCACAACCACGCAGTGCGGCAGGCTGTGTACCAGTGGAGAGATGCGTCTACCCTGACAGGTCTCTACCCACCAGATTGGTCCCCTACCACTGACATAGCGCATCTACAATGTCTGTTCGCCCTTCTTGAGAAAAGTCGACGCAAGTAAGGCGACGTCCGCTAAAGTCACTTGTATCCTCTCAAGTGATTTCGATGTTATTTATGATTAATAGGTTTTAGATTATTGTTTACACTACATCGTGACATGAATAAATTGCATTCACTTACTCAAAATCTCATGAAAGAAGATAGATGTTGACTGCCGTCACATATGAACGTTTAAGCATCAATATAAATATCTCTTCCTTTGTCGCACTGATACACCTGCCCCCTCTCCTCAGGTATATCGACCCCACCCCGCTGATCACCTGTCTCGGTATCAATGCTATTGAGCAACAAGATGCTCAAGAATTTTCCAAGCTCCTTCTGGATCTCATGGTGCGGCGTAATGTCTCGCCCGTGCTCCAGCGCCAGTTCTGCGGTAGTTACGTCTACGTCACTCGGTGCGTGACCCCACCTCCCCCATCCCCCTCTAACAGTAGTCACGGCAGCATCATTGTTGTAACCATTGGTGGTTCATGCACGCTCTGTAGCAGTGACGTGAGTGTGGTAATGGCAATGGGTGTGGTTGTCAACAACCAGGTTGTGGTTGTGTTTTGGACTTTTTGTTGTGAATTTGGTGGTTTTGGACTTTTTGTTGTGATTGGAGTGGTTTTGGACTTTTTGTTGTGAATGGAGTGGTTTTGGGGTATCGACCAAATTGGTTTTAAGTGTGATTGAGGTGATTTTTGTTGCGGTTACTGTCGTAGTTGCAATTTATATAGTTTTAGTGGTGATTTCAGTGGTTTTGGATGTTCTACTTCCCATTGCTCGGTGGTTTTTGTGGTTCTACATGTAGTTATACCACAACTTAATTTTGTAACTTTGATGATGGCGGTGGCAGCCTCAACTTTTACTGAAATCCTTAGGAACAGCAGTAGGTTTTAATTATTTCTAATGATTTCATCATTACTTCTGAATCTTGTGAGCGATTACTTTTTATCTTTAATTAGTTTACCTGAACATGAATGGCTCGCGTTACAAACTGTCATATAACAGCGACGGTTACGGGCATATACACCCCCCCTACCCCAGTTATCTCACAGTGATACACTCGGGATTTTCCAGTTGCGAAACATGCAAATCAGTGTCACGGAGGTCGGCAGAATTTTCTGAACTGCAACTAAACATTCAAGGTCACTCGAGTCTAGACACAACAATCAAGGAGTTTCTCAAGGTGCTACATTTGGAACCCATACATTTTTCTTAGGAGTTTTATCCTATTGTAAACTATGTAGTAATGATATTATCATTATACTTTCATCGGTATAGTGTGGATTTCTGGTAATATTACACTAATTTAAACATAAGCCAAAAGGCGATTTCTCTTAACCGGATATTTCACCCACTGTGTGTTTTTTCAGATTTGTATTTATGCATCAACCAATCCTGTTTTTGATTTTTTAACTCAATTTTTACCACTATATCATCAGTCATTATCAGATGTGAGTTTTTATGTATGAAAGCGTGGGTGTTGTGTTTGTCGAATCATATAATACTAAATGCAACAGCTTAGGTAACAGGCAACTGCTGATGGCTATTAAGGTAAGTATCAACACAAGCTTTCTTTTACAAGTATATTTACACGTGGTGAAATATACTCGATTACCATAATTTCTGTTACATCACAATACACATCTTAAATAGTTTATCAGGTCGAAGCTTTTCATGTCATATTGTCAGGTGTCTTCTAAATATCTGATCTACTCTTCATTTCATGATGTTCTTATTGTTGTATGAAAGTTTATTTAACAAAACATAATCTAATACAAGGTGAATAGGATACGCAATATAATCAATATCATGAGATACTAGTATTCTGCAATAATGATAACAATGACACTGGTTACACACATAGTATACAATATAAACATATTATAATATCACTTGATATTTGAAGGGAACAGAACTAGTAATAATACTGACCACAGCACAATTAACTCAACTTAAGTAACACAGTCTATGAAAAATTTACATAATGAAAAAATAGTTATAATAGCATATTAATTATTTCATTGAAGGGGAGCATGAGAAGTCATCAGACTCGTGGACCATGTCCCCGTAGGTTTACTTTGTGGCCTGGGGCTGCAATTCAGCCATGTTAGGTTTGCCTAGGCAGTGATTCACACGTGTGTTTATCAGCTCGACTCTCGTCTGTTTGACTGTATTGCTAATGTAGGTATAAATAGATAAAATACATTATATGCAGCCATCAGTAAATGGCTCATATATATATATATATATAAATGTGTGTGTGTGTGTGTGTGTGTATATATGTATATATGTACATTTAAATATAATTTATAACACCAAATGTCTTCGTAATTTTACCTCGATTAATCAATTTAAATCTACATCCTAAATTGTGTTAATTTTAGTATTGACAAAGCCATGCACAGTGTTGGATACAAGCTTGGCTACTCCCTCCCTAAGCGCCATCTGCCTAACCCTATTGATTTTGTCTTTGTGGCCAGTCAAAAGGTAATATAACCCTTGTCCTACTCATTACCGATAATTTGATAGCACCCTTAGTGTCACTCTATGTATGTTGCAGGTTAGTTAACAGAGCAGTATATTTTATAATTTCCGGGAATTTTCAGAATATTTGTTAAGTTAACTTTTTCAAATTTCAGGAAGTTATAATATCCTGGAATTTTACATTAACTTAGAACTAGCCTGAAATAAAGTCTCCATTATAACATCCATAATAACATTGTTTGATTTAGAATAAACAATGGGCACTCTAGATTGAAACAGGCACTTTACAAATAGCCTGCAAATTTCCGGGAATTTACAAATATCCTCAAAATTGAAGAAAATTTATTAATATCCTTGTTTGTCAAATACCCTGTAACATACACACATGTATTCATATCGTCCGTATTCCCATATTCTCATGTCTTGTTCTCTATCATCAAAAGCCAAAGCTAAAGTAAAAAACATTATTTTACAAAGAGCTTGTCCAACTTTATACTCATAGAATATACGTTTTATCGAGTTCACATATAATTTAATAGCTTTTCACTCTATGTTTTTAACTTTTATAAAGTGACTTAAAACGTTAATCTTAGTAATAAACTTTTTACCGTGCTGTTTGTAGAGTGTGCCTGGCCGTAACAAACAGATGAAGCTGCACTCTAAATTATCAGTTATTGTTATTGGAGAGATATTATTGGCTGCCCTTACCATCACATTAATATGGAAACACCGCAAAAATCACCCAATCAATTTACAGTCCATCATGCTTGTACAGATATCTGTTTATATCACTGGCATGATATTAGGACTTAAAATATCAGTGGTTCTTGAAAACGGTGCAGGAAAAGGCTTGCCCCTGTAGCTCAGTTGGTAGAGCACCAGACTGGTTATCTGGGGGTCGTGGGTTTGAATCCCATCAGAGGTATAGGTTTTTTCTGTGCATTTCTTTCCAGCTATTCCGAGAACAACATTGACTCCCCCGTTAACATCTCATTGTTATTATTATTATTATTGATGTCTCCTCCAGGCATTCCCGCTGGACTATATCCTGATGGCCGCTTCACTCATGTACTTTGTATTCTGCAGCATCGCCGCTATCCGTGAATTGGGAATCCTCTGTCTGTGTGTCAGAGTAAGCATTTACCTGCCGTAAATGACCACTGAATATTAATAGGTAAAAGAGGATAGTAAGCTTTGTAAAGTATACAACAAGTCTTGTATTTAACGATGTGATTTAATTCTTAACATTGTCATTTACAATATAAGGGATCAGTATGATCCAGCTATTTGGCCAAATTGATATACCTAATTGCTCGTTTTGTCAAATTACTATTCAGTTAAGCCTGGTTTTATGTGTTTACCCATATTTCAGAGCAATATAAAATATAAGGGTATATAAGTGTATATTAGAGCATTTTAAGATTACTTGCGAGTAATAAATATTTATATCGGTACATAATGGATAAATTACTGGCAATTTTCTTTCTACATATTTTATATGCTGTTGCCACGATAAGTTCTCATCTATTATAACACCCAGGTACTGGATTTCACTTGTTCTATATTTACACCATCTATGTGAATTCCAATATTTCCTTTACATGTGTCATGCCTTAATACAATTAAATTTGTTTTATTCACATTAAGTGATAATTTGTTAGCTCTACAGCAGTTATTCAATTTACACAATGAATGGCATGATAACATTATAATTTTATTAAAATCAGAATATTAACAGGATTATTTATTAAAATAATATTAATTATTACAATATTATTTATATTAAAATCATAAATATAATATTAACAGAATTTTTTTAAAGTCATGATATTAAAATTATAATTTCATTAAAAGCATGATACCAACAGGATGACTAGGCTGTGACGTCTAGTGAAGATAAAAGGCAGAAAATAGATCTACTCTCAGATTTTGTAATCATCTTAACCCCTCACACTCTGATGGCTACGCTTTGCATTATCATATGAATAACATTCTATGACATCTGTATGGAGAGGGTTAAAGGTGATGTTTGATAAGCGCAGTGACGGGAGAGTGGTTACATCGCCTGCTTGTAACATATTATTATCGGTAAAACTGCAGACTGCCGAGCAGAAAGGCCATCTGGTCGTGTCTAGCATTTAGCGTCTGCGCAGTATTTTAGTATTTCTGCTCCATGATGATATTTTTTCTTAAGGCCATAATTGCTGAAATGAGTGACTGTTAATTCATCACGTTGAGTCACCTGAGTGTTTTGTCACATCACGTGTATTCGATCATGTGACAGATGTACAAAATCAGACCACGCAGAACCAACCCTCAAGCCCTGCTCATGTTCTGCTTCTACCTGATGTTTCTTGTACTCGCCATCAATGTCATGATATACGAACTCACTCCGCAGTACTCCATGTTTGGCAGCCAGAAATATGTGAGTATATCTTTATGATTTATCACAGATGGTCATGACATGATTGGTCGCCGCTGGTGTGATACAGCGACGACACACGATGGTTTTAGCAGACAAGAATAAGTGTATTACATACTATACACGGTGGTCCATAAAATTGGGTAACACTACTAAAATCCCTGTAACTTTTGAGAATATTGGTCGATTTTCACGAAATAAAACCTTTGGATTTGGTTTGAAATTATCTATGAAACGGTGTATTAGTTCGTGGCGCACGAGTGACGTCATCGAATGCTGTGTAGTTTTCTAGACAGTGCACGTAAAAAGCTGGTGCCCACTCCATAGAGCCTGGTGCCCAATCTATAGAGCCTGTTGCCCACTCCATAGAGCCTAGTGCCAACTCCATAGAGCCTAGTGGCAACTCCATAGAGCCTAGTGCCCACTCCATAGAGCTTGGTGTCCATCCCATAGAGCCCAGTGCCCACTCCATAGACCCTGGTGTCCACTCCAGAGCCTAGTGCTCACTCCCTAGAGCCTAGTGCCCACTCCATCTTGCCCGGTGCCCTCTTTCATTGTCAACCATCGCATACACCTCTTGTTCTTCTCTCTAAAACCCCCTTAAGGAATCATTATCTGCTTTATATACACTGGCGAATAATTAACCTTTTGGCTATATAAACCAACACCTAAAATTCTGCTCTAACCAGTATACTAACTGTGGCATTTTTCCGGTTGAAAACGCCTTAAACCCCATTGCACATGGGGGTATGGTACCCCTTGCAGCGTAGTTCTGTTGGGGCTTTTTCCCTCACATTTGCTGTGCTTCAGATGCTCTATATATATCCTCTCTATGTCGCTTACCTCCCCGCTCTGTCGTCATTTCATTGTTAATAAACATGGACCTATCATAGACTTAGCGAAGTGTGCAACATATGTAGTTCATATGTAGACATTTAAAACCAGTGGCGTGGATGGAAAAAGGTCAATTGTCTGCCCAGACTCGGTGGGTTTTTCACACCAGGTGTTTTCCCCCACCCCATATAAGTAAGGCTAATCAGATTGTCGTGTTAACCACATGATTAGGCGAGCATTGTAAAGGGCCTATGTTGGCCTATCACAACGATTACTTCGGTAATCAGCCTATAAATACACACATACACATACCTTACCTATAATCCATTTCAGATTAATGCAACAACTCGCGAAGCAGCACCGTGTTCTATTGAAGTTAAAGGTAATTATTATTTCATGATGTTTACATTTATTAAACCCATATTTAATTTCATTCATCCTTCTTTTATTGTGTACTAAGTAGGATAGTGGAATACAGAAACTCTATGACATTGTTTTTCCCGATATCCAAGTATGAAAGAATAAATAATAAATGTACTTTATGTACTATTTCATAGTTAATTTTCACTTTTACTGTCCTGCACTATAACTATATACAGTGAACCGTATGTTTCCATGTGTACTATTCTACAGGATCATACTGTGCATTTTTTGGGCCAAATTCACTGTTTTCTGCATTTACTCTGTTTTAGTTAAGATAAAAATATTTGTTTATTGTGCATAATAATTAATTGTGCTTTGTGATTACAATAAAGAATTTAGTTGCAGCTTATATTGCATGTTATTATTGTGTCTCATAATTGAAAAATATATTGACTTGATCATTATTGTTTACTGTACTCATTACTGTGCCACCTTTAATGTAGAGCTAGTTAGTTCCATATCTTTTTAACATTTGCAGTTCTCTTGGACAAAATAAAACAAAAACCAACAACAGCCACACGTCACTGTGTCATCGCTAGTTGTGGCTTTATGCATGTTATATGTATTAAATATGATAATAATAATTATTCTATAATTTTTATTATTATAATAAATAATCGATTTGTTTTGGAGGTGCCCTAATAATTAGTATGTCTTTAAAGTGTCTATATACATTTCGTGTGATAACTAATTACCACGATAGAATGTACATATAAGTAAATCATAGCATAACACGAGCGTTAAATGAAATGTAATGAAATTCTATTTGATTTCTAGTGCCCTTCCAACACATGGCAATTAAAGACACTATACAAATTTATGGTTACTATGACTAAATAGAAATGCAAGGAGTATAAGGAATACAAGAAATACAGTTCAAAGTCAAACTCGGTATACCATAAGTGAGTCGAGAAAATGACATACAGTAAGATCACGGAAAAGAAAAGTAGTTAACAAATCTAAAATACAATTCATAGCATAAAACTGTAATCATCCCTAACTTGCATATAGCCCATTTTTCCGTGTCTTTAGGCGAGTGTGTGATGACCCGCATGTCCATGCTACTCACGCGTTTCTTCTACAAGATGTGGTTCTTCGGTGCCGTGTATTACTGGGCCACATGGTTGTTCCTCGCGGTTAGTGGAATAGTGGTTGAGTTCCGTATTATCGTATATACAAACAGCGTCTACGTTTATATCACAAATCGTCGTATTGACCTTTACAAAATTAGGGTTAGGTGTCCTCTCAGTTCTTTAGTTACACATAATTTGATTGTACAATAAGCTTATATAAGTACAAGATTCCGGCTTATTGTTTTACCTCGAATGTTAAAATAATAGTGAAATGAGTTGAAAAGACTAGCGGGAAAAATCACACAATGTTTCACTATGTTTTACAATGTTTTACATGGCCTAGCTGAACTTCGCTTTAGATAAGGATGGTTTATTGTATTGCTAACATGTATTTTATTTTTTTAGCTCACCTGAGCTTATGTTCGGTAAGCTTTTCCGATCGAAGTTCATCCATCTATACATCTGTCCAATTTTCTTAAAAAATCTTCCGGAGAACCGCTTATCACAGAAGTCTGCCTGCCATTTGGCAAATATTGTCCTTGGGTTGATCTCTTCTAGATTTGTTTATGGTATCCACCTCACAGCAAGGGGAGGTGATTTCTGCCGATTTTGTGTCTTTTCTTAATCTTCTCAAGAACCGCTTATCGCAGAGGTCTTCTATTAGGCAGATATTGTTATTGGGTTGGTTTCCTCTCGATTTGGGCATCTCATCTCATATTGTCATCGAAGTAAAAGGAAGTAACTTGTGTCAATGTTTGTATTTTTACTTGAAAAATTTTTTTCTCTTCATCGCGGAGGTCTGCCATTCAGCAGAATGTCCTTGGGATAGTATCTTTCAGATTTCTGCAGTATCTTGTCATGGGATCAAAGAGGCGTTTCTATCAACTTTTGTTTTTGAAAATCTCAATGTCCGCCCAGTGCAAAGGTCTGCCTTTTGACAGATATTGTGTGTGTACGCCTCATTCAAATTTGTTTAGGTCATCTCTGTTTAGGCAATTACAGGTGATTTCAGCCAAGGTTTTTTCCCCATATATGTATTTTCTTGTTTCCGTCTTGTAATGGGTATTGTCAGGTCTCTTTGGCCTCTTGTTTTTGATGTCAGGCAGTCTCCTTGTGGTCTTCTCATTCTAATATCACGATGGCCTCCTTGGCCTCTTGTTATGTCTTTTTTCAAGTGAGCTTCTTGAGGCCCCTTTGGCCTCTTCTTTTATGTTAATAGGGGTAGCCAATGTGGTTCTGTTCTTTGAATAGCTGGGGAGAAATGCACAGAAAAACCTATACCTAGTCCTATCAGAGGTATATGTTTTTTTCTATGCACTTCTCTCTAGCTATTTTATTTTTTATTTTTATTTTTGTTATTATAATTTTGTATTACATTTTATTCTGAAAATCAGATTGCCATTTGGTCTGAGATTCACAGTTTAATCTTGATGTGAATATCTTTAAAATATAAATATAATAACGATCACAAAACAGATATCAACGGTGTAGTGACGACTGTTTTGTAGGCTTGTCTGATTTCTCTCGTCATTGTGATAGTTAAACGCAAGAAATCATCGATCGAAGGAGAGGTCGACCGGGATGACATCGATGAAAGCGATGAGGATACTCGACCATAGATTCTATCTGTTTTTATTTATCTTTCTGCCTTAATCATCGAATAGATTTTGTTACCTTGTAATATTTAATATGGTTGATGGTGGTTCATAGTTTGTGCCATATTTTGTATTTCACACACAGCACGTCGTAGTCAAGTCTGTCATCTGATATTTTCTGTTGAGGGCAAGTTGCCCATTGGTTAGACCCTGGTTCACATCCCACTTTAGATGATTATACATGTGGTATTTCTACTCTTCATATCCACAGTCGCTCATGTGGGTCAGGGTGGTCCCTGTTATGTAACATCGTAAGGGCTTTCTTTATCTGACGTGATTATCTAATCACCAAGGTAATCACATAGCTCTCTCGCCTGAGTACAAGATGATCCCTATAATAAGACGCCCCTCCCTTCGAAGATGCCAAAATCATAAAAACGCCTAATGTGTTATCTTTATTTTCAGTGTGTTTTTCATGTATTTTAGTACCGGTGAGGGGTAGCTGTGTTGTAATCAGTACCTTACCATTAATGTAACATTTCCAATTTGCAATTTGTGTCCATAACTACTTGTCTAAACAAAGTTCATGGAACTTAGCTACAATTTTCACCATAAATCGATGTTGACATTTCTCCGGTAACAGAAATGATTTAAGGGAAATCAAAAGTGGATGCTTTCACTAAAACAATGACACATTGCCCCTGCTTTTCATTTGATTACAATCATCACATCTCCAGTAAATGTTGAAATAAACTCGTTGAAATTGTAACATGGGCGTTTCATTAAAAGTTAAGAGGTCAAGATCATACCTTTCAGATGATTCTGCGAAACATCCAAGAAATTGAATTTGAATCTCTGCGTCTAGGATGACCTCAACTATAAGACGACACGCATACTTTAGTGATGCCACTTTCTATTTTAAAAGTCGTATTGTTGGGCAATGACGGTACCATGACAAACGAATTAGCCTCTACTACGCTCACTGACCCCAGATCTTATCTCACTGTACATTTCCATTCCCTATCACAGATTCGGGGAGTCTGCAGCATAGGTCGGCGCTCTGTTAGTATAACGAGCCAGTGGCGTGAGTGTGCGATGGTCAACCGTCTGCTGAGATCCTGCGGTTTGCTGTTGTACGATAATAACGATGACGGTCCAGAAGCCTTGTTATCAAAGCCTATTTTAAGTCGTGACAAATAAAATTTTTATTGTACACTCGACACTGGGCTTGGTCTTTATGCTCCCTTTGGTTGCGTCGTGTGTCTGTGCTTTAACTTTTTATGTAAAGCTCGGTTAATTACCCTAATTCATTATCGGCGCTCATTTCAATATGCAGAAAAAATTTGGTGGAACTACATCGGGGGTAGGTAACCTCACGTGATCAATAAAACTTCGTAATCAATGCAAATTGCGTTGCTTATTATTTCTTACACTTGCTTGGAGTATAAATCGAAAAGTACAGGGAGTACCTTATTTACTAACTAAAGTAATGATGAACAGAAGCTTTTGTACACAAGTACACTGAGTCAGTTCGCATCTGAGGAAGTGTACTTATATGCGGAAGCTCGTATTGATCATAACTTAGTCGATAAGGTATTAGCGTTACCTCTGCTTTTCGTTTTACACGATATGGTTAACACGGCAACCCACATGTTTACTTGCCTAGACTGGCATTGATAGCATCGTACATTTTCCTAAATTCCTAAGTAAATGGTGTGTAAGTGCTTCTCCGACAGCTGATAACAGTTTTTTTATCGTTTGGGTAAACATCGTGACATAACAGATTCAGCATAATGTAGTATACATTGTACTCGATCTATGTCGGTCGAGATTTGCACAGTATCTTTGAAATATATTTCATATTATATGTAGATTTTTCCTCGCGGTATAATTAGTATTTTGCACAAGCTATCGCATTTTCACCAGTTGAAATAAATGCACTGGATAAATCCCTTTATGGTCTTCATGCATCTCCTCAATATGTCGTTAAATGTACTACGTTTCGTTGTTATAGGGATTGCTTTATATTCTATATAGTAGTTTCCCTGCATTATTATCTATGATCTAATGCGGAAATCATATACTGTTTGTAAATTTATTTATTGAATTGTCAGACTACATGTTTGAATAAATAAACAGAAACATACACGGAGAGATATCGATAACTGGGGCTACAAAAAATCTTTTTGCCTCTCTCGACTAATCAAGTAAATACTAGTAGTAGTTGTAGGATAATGCTACTGCGTATATTTTAATGTTTACGTACAAAATCGGATCGGCTGGTAAATGAATATTATATAGACAAAAGGCAGTTACAGGTAACAGTTTAAAAAGTTGGTAGTGGGCTATGGAAAAAGTAACTTGTGATCTTTTCGAACAAGTTGGATAAATTCTCGCGATTCCGATTTCGCACTGCAAGTTTTCGTGCCGCGTGTGGTGCCCGTGTCTTGTACCTTGGCGTAGTTTTGTTTGTCCAACTCGACGTAGTGCGCGTCCCGCGAAGTCATTGATGGGCACGTCTCGAAACAGTTGTACGGTGTGAGGGAGAACGACAAAACTGCGCCTGGTGTTGGCGTAATTGGTAGGTCCTCGGTGTGGGGGATGTGGTGTACGCCGAGGGTCACCCAAGCTACGAGATCCTTCGAATGGAAATCAGAAAAATATTTTTGGCATGCCAATATATTTTGTCGGGTTGTAAATTTAAAAACACAAGAAATCAAGTGGAGCTACCCAGTAACCATGAGCTGTTAACTAATCTAATAATGCGAACATCGCTGAGACCTGTTAACCAAACAAAATGTGAACATCGCTTTAGGCTTTTAAACATCCAAACACGACGTATAAAGAAAGATCACTGAAGCCAAGAGAATGACAAATTTCTGACTCATAAAGTTTTCGTTCTTGCGTATCGTCTATACTTCGTGAGTGCCTACGGGGATAGAGCAAGATGCCCTTGTACGGATTTTTCAGAATTTTAATGAAGCTGAAATAATCGACAACGATCAGTGACGCTTGAATGAATATAAAGATGTTTTAAACGCTGCTAACCTGGTCGACGATGGTTTTGTTGATGAAATCGTCGAATTTCACAGTCGGATCATGGCTGTCGAACATGCTATATATGGAACTGCTACGTTACTCGCTCTCCTTTATTTCGTCACGGCAACCTGTTGTCTCGTCCATGACAGATACTTCTCCAACTTTGTCAGCGGGAAGTAAAGACTTAGCGATGCCCGCGGGATGCGGACGATATGATTTCGGTAGGCGTTTGTCGGTCTTGAAACGATCATTGTGAAACAACAGATACGTTCGTTTACCAAAATCAAAATTGTAACGTGCTTCGCTTTCCGTACTAAGTTTCTTTTAAAGTTTATCAGATCGTTTTTTCGTTTGGTATGGGCGACCATTCGTTAAGAACAGACGTTGGGAGAATTTCGAGTTTTTGGAATCGATTCCCAGTTCCCTTTATATCAGGGTCTACTCGATAATGGAACATATGGTGATGTAGCGGGGCGAATACGTTTTTAGTTAAGTTCCAACCGAACGGTTCTTCGTTCTTGGCCGCGACGTAACGATAACAGCGATCAACGAAACCACAGTAAACACAACAAACACCGACGCTACGGCCACCCACCAGTTTTTTTTTCGTTCTTTCGCCATCTTACTTTGTACAGATATTACATAGTAACTGTGCTAGTGAAAAGTTAACCGCACGTTTTACTAGCAAAATCTCACGGTCAGAATTAATTTTGTTTTGTCATCATTGGATGCACATCGTCCATGTGTCTGCCTAGAGGCTAAATTCAAGAGTGCATCAATAGAACTATTTAAAAAATCGCGCTTTATAATAAATTCATATATCCCCTCGTGAAAAAACCTGTCCTATTCCTAACGTACCTTCGTATATATTTAAGATCGATAAGCATTTCCATTCTGATGACTATAAAGAATTATTTCAAACATGGCATATCGATTATTACTTGAAACAAATATAATTGTAAAAACACGCGTATGACGAAGACTATAATATCAGCTTGTTATAAAATTCATTGGGTATCGAAATGCTCTGGATGGCAAGTCATTTACACAGCGTGGATGAATGTCTAACCAATGCCAAGATAATATAATAATCTTAAGTTATTTATACACCAGAGTTATTGCCAAGAAATTAACAGAGGCTTAAAATTACTAAAGTTAGTTTGAAAAATTCAAAATAAAAATTCAAACTTAAGCTATTTCTCTATTCGTCTAGCTCTCACTTTGCCAAGAAAGGCTTGCCTCGATCATCATCAAAGATAAATGAAAAAATGAAACACACCATACGAATTAATTAAACTTGCGTGATATAAACCCGAGCAGAAAAATATGTTGTCAGATTTTGTTGAAAGAAAAATGAGTTAAGTGCATATGGGTACGTAGGTTTTTTAATTTTAGGCCAATATTTGATTCCACATCATCTATGTCCATTCGGTCTTACTATGGTCAGTCGTTAGGGGTCAGCGCTAATAAGTCATTCTAATAAACACTTAATGAACTCCACTTGCAGTTCATATAATCTGTCCCGAGGGCATATCGTATAATGCGTCTTGCTAGAAACCATATCGCATTGCGAGATGTAATGCATGCACGCATCCGAGGAATGGGTCACCTGCCGCCTGATAAACGGGTCACTGTGTTATGAATGTGCGGCTGCGATAGCGCACATGGGTGTCCATATAATATATGACAGTAGTTTGATCCTAGAAAGTCAAACTGTACGTACCTTGCATCTGAGCGAAGACCAGACACATATGAGCTGGTTGATCGTTAATATATTAGGTATGTCATGGTCACGTCTAGCATAGACATTGCAAATTTAAAAATATGAATACTGAAAATCACAAACATAACGGCCAATATATTTATGTACCTGATATGTTACCGGAAAAGCCAATATCGATTTGGCTCATGTTCGGACATTGTTCTTGCTGGTGCCATTCGCAAATTCTACGGCTTGCTATCTTTTTTATATGATGCGCAGAATTCGCTAACTAACAAAGTCGTGAAAGCTCAGTTAATTACTCGTATTAATCGCATTTTTGTATATAAAATCATGAGTGCAAGGGCTAACAAAAGACCATCCCCACTATAATATGAGGGTGAAGCAAGTATGTCGTATTTTGTCTGTTTTTACAGTCAGGGAATTAAAAAAGACATAAAAGCTTTAAATCTTGTATTTTACCATTACTATTTTATTATTATCATCAAAATATTTTGAATGCAGCTCTAGTCGTAAGACTGTCAGTCACACTATATACAAACACATGCGATAAAATCATAACTAGGTGACAATAATTCTAACCTGAATTCCACAAATGATATTTTAAATCAAAAAGATATCGATAAAAATGAAGATTAGTTTTATTATATAAGTGCGTACGATGTACACTGTTACTCAAACAGTCTATTTCATTTTATTATATAAGTGCGT
>WURV02160267.1:3705-15758 GCA_011762755.2 Epimenia babai | reverse complement strand
GGAACCAGTGGCGTGAATGGAAAAAGGTCAATTGTCTGCCCAGACTTGGTGGGTTTTTCACATTAGGTGTTTTTCCCTCACCCCTTATAACTGTGGCTAATCAAATTGTCATGTTTAACGGCTAGCTTTGTAAAGGGTCATAAATGAAATTGGCCTACACACCGATTACTTCGGTAGTCAGCCTATAAATAAATAATAAATAAATAAATATATTTCAGGACGTGTTGTCGTATCAACTCAAGGGTAACGACACAGTGCGGGGACAGTTCCACGTCACCCCACACACGGGCAGCATCGTCCTCACGAGACCCCTGACCCACAAAACGAGTGTGGTCTACACATTCATAGTCAATGCAACTGACCGACAGACGAAACCGCGATCTGCCGTAGCGAGGGTCAAGGTCACGGTACGACCCAGGAGTATACCCGTGTTCAGACCACCATTCTCCGTGTCTGTGAGAGTCTCCCATCCTACGGATGTAGCATTCCATTCAGTGGTTGCTACGGACAACAGTGGACGACAGGTGTGTGACGGTACATTGTCACGTAAGATAGAGCCACTCTTTTCTATGACTTTGAGCGTATCGCTGTCAGTGAATGTACCATTCAAATCGTTAATGACCACAGACAACAAGAGAGTGTAGTTATCATGGTAACGGGGAAGCAGTTAGTTGTAGGGTAGGAGGACTGTAACATCCCGGGTCGAAACCTCTCACCCGCCACCTTTTCTACGATGGTCCTCAGCAAGTCATTAATCCCTACCCACTGGAGTAAACCCGTCGCTAGATTAGGGAGACATTTGATATCTTTGGTAGATAATACGCGACTATCAAAGGTATTGTATATGTGATGAATAGCTGCCATAAATATTCATTGTAAACCACAAGCTAGACATCCAAATAGTCTACGAAATATTCTTAAAAATTCTATGACACGGGAATTGAATTTTGATTTCAGATTTTTGTTAGTATTTCCAATACATCTTGAGAATACAATTAACCTAAAATATATACCTCATAAAATCACAACAGCCACTCGGCTAACCCAAATCGGCTTAGTCGTCCCTCCTGGATCGGCAAACTGAAAACTGGCACTCTGAAATATAGACACACCTCGGGATGCAATAGCTCCGTACAAATTGATCACACTATATTTATATATAGCCCGAGATCGGAAGTAGATCGAACCAAATTCGCATTGACTGTTACTTTTGCATCAGGACACCATACGATATCGCCTGGAAGTAACACCACCGGACAGCAACTATTTCAGCATTTCTCAGACTGGACACTTGTCGGTGATACAGTCCTTGACGAAAGACCCAATCAGGAGGACGTCATACGTCGTAAGTGATGACTTGATATTCCACGATCACATTTACTGATAAATTCGCCATTTTGCTATCATTGCTAAGAGCAACTAATAATGGATTCTACGCCCACTTAGACTGTTTATTTTTACTTAAATTGTTGATATACATTGAATTGATGCCAAGAGACCATATGGCTGATAATTCAGTTACTCCTATTTGCATCAACTGTGTGTGATATAATCAGATCTAAAATTAGTCCAAAAAATGTTATGGTAATTTGGTAACAAGTTGAATCACTACGCCCAATGTTTTTCTCAGTGGAATGCTGATATGCTTCAACGATGAATTCTGAATGTTTGACCTTATGTCTAATTATTATATACTGGTGCAGTGAACCAGTGTGATTCAAGAATTAGGGTTAGAGTTAGTTATAGCGCTGGTGTCATGGCGGAAGATCGGCGAGCGGATCGCACTAGTTCACTACACCTGTATACTTCCTCAACATGAACGTGTAGCTTCAGTAGCCATGTTCTTCGTTGACCACTGTTGACTCTATCCACAGCTGCGTATCACAGCGTACAACGTCAACGATTCCCGCCTGTCATCGCAAGTGTCGTTCCTTGTACAAGTGATCCGTAATGAGAAAACGCCAGAGTTTGTCGATACGACGTACAGGGCGGTGGCGTATGACTATGATCCTGTTGGTCATGTGGTCGTTACTGTGTCTGCCACAGACAGCGACCTCACTGTGAGTATCGCATACTCCCACCCGGGTCGATATGTACATCTAGACGTACATTGGTTATGTTCTTGTGTCCGTTTTTTTTAACAAAACACACTGCGTCATTGTTTCTTCTACAGATCGAGGTACGTCTCAGTTCCGCGTTACCCTCACATTGATTCTATCCAACACTATCTTTTCCCCTACCAGAGCTTCTACCATTAATTCACTCCCCTTGTGTAATGGAGAATTGTGTAATCAATTTTGAGAAAACGAGGTAATTCTTAGTTTCCTCACGTTTGTCCTCTTGCAGATGACTTGCTGCTTCACCATGTACCTCCACATCAGAGCCATCTTCATCAAATAACAACGTTACCGTACTAACGCAATCTGTGTCGTTGTGTTAACAGTTCCCAGAGAATGAAGTAGTCTACAGTCTGGTGTTACCCTCAGACGCTTCCCCTTACTTCACGATGCATCCCATCACCGGAGCTCTGTCCATCAACCGACAACTTTACAAGGATCCACGGAAGCGCTCCAGTTTCCAGGTATGCCATAAGTCTCCCATGAGTTAGGTATTTTCATTGTCATCGCCTAATATCTACTTTGTCCATATTAATTTGTCCACCTTCTGTAACGACTATTACCTGTTATAATTATTAGTAATAACCGTAACTCCACACACCTGACGACCACAATGTCGTTAAAATGTATGTACGTTGCATCATAATGTGATAGAAATATTATTTTTTATTTTGTTTACTGAGTCGAGGGCAACAGGCTTTTGTAAATATTTTGTAGGATAAGCCTTTAAATACACCCTCATTAAATAATAATGATAATATCAATACTAATAATGATAATAATTTCGTTTATTGTCACTGAAAACGAACGACGTCATTTCTACGTTCGTGTTGCAGTCGATGTTTTGTGCTTAAAATAAAAAATTCACACAACCTGAATATACATAAATATTCGATTGTGGCCCAGTTCAAGGTGCAGGCGAAGGACCACGGGCGGCAGGCACGGATGAGTGAGGCAGAGGTGACGGTGGACGTACGTCACAACTCCCACGCGCCCCTCTTCTCTCCATCCTCATACACGGTGTCCATCAAGGACAACCACGACGTCCTCGTCGCTATAGTCACGGTCACCGCCACTGACAGAGATGAAAAGGTAGCTATAGTTATTATTACTTTGACATTTTAAATAAACCAAATACTATAAACTATAACAGCATCAGCGACTGAGTGTGCACTTTGTAAAAGATTTTTTCAACATGTATTTCTTAAGGATCGTCACAAATTATGATTTAGCTCTAGAACATTCTAACTAACATCTGAAATAGCGAAATAGAAATAGTTTTGTATTATTCAAAGTTCATTGAAAATCATGTTATATAAATGGGTCATAACTCGACCATATATATATATATATCTCTCTCTTATGGACCACTTTGTATAGTCGTACGACATTTTGCATACAGATTTGAGCGCGTAGTTGTCGTATAAATGTATTGATTGTCCAGATTTATTGTAGTGTGTAATGTGTTAATAGTCTGTACATATATTTTGTAAATTATATTAGAGTATTGTTTAGTGTAATCATCGTCATCAGGATTGTATATAATGTTAGGATATCCTTACAGTATATGACGTTAATAAATTATCAATAATAAATAATATATATAAATAAACAGACTAAAGAGAGACTCTGTTGCTTTATTGTGCACATTTGCATCACCCAGGGGACACGCAACAGCGACATCAGCTACTCAATCAGATCGCCATCGACTGTTTTCTCGTATTTCTACATCAACCGTAAGACAGGCGCCATCTACGCTCGTACCAGCCTCACACAAATTCCCCAAAGTCTCAACGTAGTTCGGGTATGATCGCCATTTCAACTAAGTCTAGTTTAATTACTAACTAAACCTGGGCAAATGGAAGCGGGTGACTTCTCGGTCGGATCATTGGAGGCAAGTTTAAGATGCCCTCGGTGCAAGTCCTCGTTCTATCCACTACCAGCCGCAGCAACGTTACTCGCGCAAAACTTCTTTAAAGCTGCACTCGTAGCGATCTGGGTGGTCCTTGTAGCATCGTTCTGCCGGGCTTCTTTTTTTTGACATGGCTGACAGGCACTCGTGACCATCTCACGTACCGGTTATCCGGATACTATCTCTTCTGTGACCGTACTCTGTGCAGATGCAGTCAGTGGGTCGCAGGTTGCACTACATCGATTTCCCAAATACCCATATTCAGTAACAGTTATTAACCACAGTCATAATTCATTGACTATAATTGTAATTTATAAACCATAATTGTTATTTACCAACCACAATCGTTATTTATTAACTAGAGTCGTAATTTTTTAACCACAATTGTTATTTATATACTAGAATTATATTTTTTTTGGTAAGATTGTAATTTATTAACTTCAATTATAATTTTTCAACTGCAATTTTGATTTATCATATTAAAATTATAATTTTTAACAACAATCGTAATTTATTAACTACAATTATATTTTTTATTTACGGTCCCAATTTATTAACCATACTTGTTATTTATTTACCACTGTCAGTATTTATTAACCACAATCATAATTTATCATACATAATGGTAATTTATTAACCAAAATAATTATTCATATTTATTTTAATCTAATAACCATAATTGTAATTTATAACCAAAATTATTATTCATTAACCACTATCATAATTCAAATTCATTTTAATCTAATAACCATAATTGTAATTTATAACCAAAATTATTATTCATTAACCACTATCATAATTCATATTTATTTTAATCTAATAACCATAATTGTAATTTATTAACCATAATCTTGACTAGTATTATATTGAGTCCTCGATCCGAATCGATACTTAAAACGCACATGTATACGAGCTCCACCCTCTGTATAGCCAGCATTTGGTTACCTTGATAAACCTTTTGTTGTCTATTAATGTATATGTATGGAAGCATTAACTGCTTTTGCACCTTCATCATGACACCTCTAGCTGCTTCTCTGATCTCCTTAATTTCTTTTATTTTTTTAGTTAAATGAAATAAAATGTTATTTATTTATAGTGCCCTTTTAACACATGGCTTTTAAAGACACTTTACAAATTTACGGTTACTATGATTGACTAGAAATACAAGGAATACGTAATGGTGATTATGGAAGTATGCGTTAGTGAACTTGGACTCAAACCCTAATTTTGCAGATATTGAGGATATTCCTGTTACTTATTCGTACTTGTTAAATCAGACAGACGACATTATCACCCAATCAAACTGCGTAAAATCATCACATGTCATTGTTGCTCGTAGTTTGTGGTGCAAGCTCAAGACGAGGGTATCATTCAGAAGTCATCTACAGCTAACGTCACCCTCACCATAGAGCGTGTCCAAGGGGACGTATACCCCCTCGTGCCAGTTCACACTATCCATATCAACTACCTCGTGACAGTGCCGTACAGTCCTAATCTAGTCCTTGAGTTTGTCGATAACAACCCGAAGGTAGGTAACCCTTCAACGCATGCATACCATCAGGTTCACTAGATATATATTTTCATTTCCTCTTTTTAAAATTTTTTTGAGTTAGACCTGCCTTATTCAAATTTTTCCATTACCCGTTAACAGCATTTTTAAGAAAACTCAATGCTCTTAAATTATTCTTTTTTGAATATTCATTCATTTTGCATAGAAGCCATTTTTCTTGGAATACTAACAGATATGAATAGTTATTTTTTGTGAAATATTAATAGGGATGAATTGTTATTTTTTGTGGAATACTTATAGGTATGAATTGTTATTCATCTGTTATACCAACAGATATGAATTGTTTTTTTTGTGGAATACCAACAGATATGAATTGGTTTTTTGTGGAATACTAATGGGTATCAACTGTTAATTTTAATGAAAATTAACGGGTATGAATTAGTTTTTTGGTATATTATCACATATGAATGTTATTGAGAAACCAACGTCAAGTGGAAGTTAACTTTTGAGGATTTCATTCTAAGTTAGTTCATGTCAGCCAGTCACATCGTGGATATTTGTGCTTTCTGCATTGCTTGCATGGCCTTTTTAGGGTCCGTTGATGCACCGCATCGTCCGAATTACCCCAAACGTCAACATCTTCTCCATCGATAGTCTCACGGCTGTACTTACACTCACTGAGAGCCTCACGAACTACCCTACTTACGAAGCATATCAGGTATATATGCTTCAGTCTTCAAGGACATACAGTAATTTAGAGGTTTTTATACATTCAGTACTTTATATCGGTGATCTTTAACCAATGAACACCAGTCTACATTCAATCCCTCTCGAACATGTTGCTGACGTGTTGCATATGCAATTATATGGGTAATAACCATTTCTTCATTTTTTATTCCGCTTTCTATATGACCTTTACTGAAGGTTACGGCTACTGCAGCACTCTTAATAAATAATAATAATATAAGGCTGTTTTATACCCCCCCCCCAATCCATGCTCACAGGGTGGTCCACAATGAAAACAAAAAGAATTTAATTTCCCACCTTCTAAAGCTATTTATTTATTCATTGGTCTTCAAGTTTATTTTAAATATTTATCTGGCAGATTACTCCTGGGATACCAATATATTCACCTGTCCCCTCACCTGTACATGCACATTTTTCTGTAATGATATGTTTATACAGAGTAGCATCCTACCAATATTGGAGCCATTAACATCCATTCTCCACTTACTACATCCATCTTCCACACACTACATCCATCTTCGACACATACTACATCCATCTTCCATGCACACTACATCCATCTTCCACACACTACATCCTTCTTCCACACACACTACATTCATCTTCCACATACTACATCAATCTTCCACGCGCACTACATCCATCTTCCACACACTACATCCTTCTTCCACACACTACATCCTTCTTCCACACACTACATCCTTCTTCCACACACTACATCCTTCTTCCACGCACACTATATCCATGTTCCACACACTGCATCAATCTTCCACACACACTACATCCATCTTCCTCACACTACATCCTTCTTCCACGCACACTACATCCATCTTCCACACACACTACATCCATCTTTCTCACACTACATCCTTCCACGCACACTATATCCATCTTCCACATGCTGCATCAATCTTCAACACACTATATCCATCTTCCACACACTACATCCTTCTTCCACGCACACTACATCCATCTTCATCACACTACATCCTTCTTCCACGCACACTGCATCCATCTTTCACTCACACTACATCCATCTTCCACTCACACTACATCCTTCTTCCACACACTACATCCATCTTCCACACACACTACATCCATCTTCATCACACTACATCCCTTTTCCACGCACACTGCATCCATCTTCCACTCACACTACATCCATCTTCCACTCACACTACATCCTTCTTCCACACACTACATCCATCTTCCACTCACACTACATCCATCTTCAACACACTACATCCATCTTCCACAGACACTACATCCATCTTCCACTCACACTACATCCTTCTTCCACACACTACATCCATCTTCCACACACACTACACCCATCTTCCACACACTACATTTATCTTCCACACATACTACATCCATCTTCCACTCACACTACATCCTTCTTCCTTGCACTGCACACTACATCCATCTTCTATGCACACTACATCCGTCTTCCACACACTACATCCATCTTCCACACACACTACATCCATCTTCCACACACTACATCCATCTTCCACGCACACTACATCCATCTTCCACACACTACATCCATCTTCCACACACTACATCCATCTTCCACACACACTACATCCATCATCCACTCACGCTACATCCTTCTTCCTTGCACTGCACACTACATCCATCTTCCACGCACATTACATCCGTCTTCCACACGCTACATCCATCTTCCACACACACTACATTCATCTTCCACATACTACATCAATCTTCCACGCACACTACATCTATCTTCCACACACTACATCCTTCTTCCACACACTACATCCGTCTTCCACACACTACATCCATCTTCCACACACACTACATCCATCTTCCACACACACTACATCCATCTTCCACACACTATATCCAGTTTTCACAAGTTACATATATCATTCATTAAACCACGTCAATATTCCACAAATTTCCAGATCTTGGTCGAAGCTTACCGACGCGACGCACCAACGGAGAAAGGCACCGTCACCATCAACGTAATCGTCGATAAGAACTACAAGCCACCTGAATTCACTCACAACTCCTTGCTGCGGGTGACCATCCCGGAGGATCAGCCCATCGCCGAACCTTTCATCAGTATCAACGCCACTGACCCAGAAAAGGTAAGCACTCACTCTACCATACCGTTAATATTTTTTGCGCGAGAATTTTTAGAGATTTCTGACTTTCTAGAATTTTTTACTCATCAGTATGTTGGCGCCAGTGGTGCAGTGGTTAGAAGCACTGCCTTTCATGCAAGAGGTTGCGAGTTCGAACCAGCATAAACCAGGGATTTTTGCCCGCGCCTTCCACAACAGGAAATTAGCAAGATCTCCCTGCTTAGATATTGAGAAAGATTTGTCATGGAATGGTTTATTATAAAAATATCTTAAGGATGTAACAGGGCAATATTGTGCGATTGGTATTTAATTATAAAGTAGCACCAAACCTCACCTTTTTCCTTTTTTATTATTTTTTTCACGGTAAATGCTCATTGCTGCGGTGGTGAAGTTTAATTGTTGCTGGTTGTGGTCTTAAACACAATGAATTGTTTTTAGAATAGTTCTCACACCTTCCTTACAGCTGATCTACTATGGAACATGGCCGGTGGTTGATTTGGAATTGTAAATATTTATGATGTTGTAGTGTAATGTATTTTGTAATGACTAATGTAAATGTTAGAATGTATAGGAAATAAGTCAACGGAAGTGAGATAAGAGTCACACTCTCAGATGAACATGATAAAACGACTGTTCCATTATTGCTTCATTAAATTAATTCATATTTTTGTATTGTTTTTTTTATTGATAATTTTTTTTATTCTTCCTTCTCTGTAGTTAAACTCAGTTTTCGTCACTACTATAGTTTTACCAACTTTATTCTTGGTCCAGACCTTTGTTTTCTCCTTGCCTTCAAATTTTGGGACATGACCTACTTTATGCAGCATGGCACATTTCAGGCTGATATACTTGGTATCCTGGGGCAGTATGACCTACTTCATGCAGCCTGGCTGGTATTTATGCTGACATGTATTGTATTTTAGGGCAGTATGACCTACTTCATGCAGCTTGGCTGGTATTTCTGCTGACATATATTGTATTTCAGGGCACTGTGACCTACTTCATGCAGCATGATGTGGGTATGCAATCTGTAACGTCTTTTTTCTTCGTGAACCCGGAGACAGGCGACCTGTACATCATACGACCTTTGACTCTTACCACACAGAGTCTTTTTAATGTAAGTGCAAAGTGCAAATAGGGTAATGACAGTGAATTTTTAAGAAATTTATATGTTTAATATTGACTAAAGACTTAACATTGTAATGCAGTGTGGTGCTACCAAAATTGATCACTGAATGTTCGCAACCAAGTGTAGTTGTGGAATAATGCATTCTTAGTCGAGGTGCAGTTGGTGATAAAAGATATTTAATGACATTTTTCTGCCATTAGAGTGAATTACCAGGACTGAAAACAACAATGCATCATAAACATACATACACGTACATTCTGTTTACTCTCTATACTGAAATAATGTTTGACCTTCAGATGAAGGTCATCGCAAAGGACAATGGACAACCGCAGAAACAGGCAGTGTGTACAGTGATAGTAAAAGTCACACGAAACGAGCACGGCCCGGTGTTTACTAACCTCCCCGCACAGATCAGTATTAGCAGCAGCGGTGAACGAAGGACTCCCATTTTCCAGGCAAAGGCGACCGATGCTGATGGGGTTAGTATATATACCCGCATGCTATGGCATTGATTTCCAGTGAATTTGTTTTTTTCGTCCTATGTACAGTACCTAAAACTTTGGCAGTTATGGTAGTGATTAAATCATTGGAATTGAATTTAAATCATGACAGATTAAAGGTACTGTTTAACGGAGCTGTAATGTTATATGGGAGTGGGACGTGGCGTTTGGGAGCAAGTAAGATGGTCGTTTTGAGGTGAACAGTCAGAGCAATAGTGAGGTCAATGTATGGTGTAAAACTGATGGACAGAAGAAAAACTGAAGATCTCTTGAATCTACTGGGACTCGGGGAAACAATCAAGCAAATGGCAAAGGCAAATGCGGTGCGATAGTATGGGCATATGTTGAGGAGAGAGGCTCAACATGTCCTGTGAAAGGCGTTGGGATGTTCATGGCCAAAGGAAGTGGAGACAACCAAGAAAAACATGGAGAAGGCCAGTGGAAGAGAAAAGCAAGAGCTAGTTTATCTGGGGATAACACGCTGGATGTAGCAAAATGGAGTGCTGCAGTAAAGAAGATTGTCACGAAGACAAGGTGCATCCGGCCACCCCCATAAATGGGGAGAACACCGGATTAAAACTTGGATTGGATTGAATACAGAAGAACCTGGTCTTAATCCCAGTCTCGCAAATATACAAGCTGTTGCTCATATCCGGCAAAAAGCATGTTAAACCTCGTTTTCTTGCAGGGTCAGGATAGGTTTTGCAGTGTTGTAATGAAAGGGCTTTTCCCTCTGACGTTGCTGCCTCTCCCATGTTCTCGGGATCATCAACTATCACAGATTTAATAGCGTACAGAACTGCGTACAGCTGTCTGCAGTTCGTTTGGAACCATTTTTTGTGTATGTAGAAAGGTCAACTATGTGCGGTGGTTTTCAATACTGTGTTTCCCTCGCCTTAACAGAATTACGTAGGTTTAGTCGTTCGTTAACCACAGCATACTTGAACTAACTTTATAAAGGGCCGATGGCGTCCTAGACAAGGGATTAATCCTAGCCTTTTGTTACAGACACACAAGTGTGTGCCCAGATGAGCTGCGAGTGACCTGTTGTGTCAGCTATAATGTCTTTTTTCACAATACTAGAATTTACTATAATTACTGTAACTGGGGAATTAATAGCTTAGCCGTCAAATACACTTTACATGATTAGACACTGCAAATAACCAGTGTTCAACCATTCATACCTTTAGGACAAGCTGACGTTCTCAATCGAGAAGGTCATCCCATTGTCAAAGGTTTTCTCCATCAATCCTGTTACTGGGAACATCTCCCTCGACACAGCTCTTCGACCGTTTGGACGGCAAATATACTTTGTATGTAATATTTTGTGTCAAACCGTACCTAGACAGTATATTGCCCAGGCTCATTGCATAAATTATACATAAACTATGCCTTGCCTAACATCAGATACATCGAAGATAAGATAAGAATCGTGTGCAGTACCCCGAAGCATATAATTCTCATATGTATATATGGTGTAAGGATTTACTTGTGATAGTAATTTGTAACAATACATGTACTTCTGACATGTAGCATCAACAACTGTAGGATAGATTAGATTTCGATTTGGACAGTTAATATTGTGCACATATACAAGATGGAGTCAAATATAAAATTGCAATGTGTTGCTATTAGTTTGCTTTTTTGCTTTTTTTATTTTTCTATTTAGAGATCAACTCATTGTCTTGATAACTTACTATGTCTACATGAATCTGACTGTCACCGCCACTTTTCTGGACTCATCTTTTGCAGTTTGTTTCTGACAGTCACTTTCACTGTTGCGAACTCATCTTTTCTAGTTGTCTGTTTCTGACTGTCACTTCCACTGTTCTGAACTCATCTTCTTCAGTTGTCTGTTTCTGACTGTCACTTTCACTGTTCTGAACTCATCTTCTTCAGTTGTCTGTTTCTGACTGTCACTTTCACTGTTCCGAACTCATCTTCTCTAGTTGTCTGTTTCTGACTGTCACTTTCACTGTTCTGAACTCATCTTCTTCAGTTGTCTGTTTCTGACTGTCACTTTC
>WURV02160256.1:0-15759 GCA_011762755.2 Epimenia babai | reverse complement strand
GGTATGTACTGGGTAGGTCAGTAGGTGAATGATGACAGGGTACACTGGGGTATGTACTGGGTAGGTCAGTAGGTGAATGATGACAGGGTACACTGGGGTATGTACTGGGTAGGTCAGTAGGTGAACTATCATGTGGTAGACATGATTTTACATAATTTTAATGACCTTTTTAGCATGATACATATCAATATACACGTTAAGTGCATCTATATTACCACTATATTTAGGAGCACTATAATACCCCATTATTATTATCATTTAGACTGAGGTACCTGATAATCAATAATCCTTTTGATCCTTTAGGGAACAATTTGAAGCGATGATGTGTTATATTTAATATTGCCGGTGTTCTTTTCTACATCTGGTTTTGCTGACATAATAGGGTAAGAGGAGAAAATTATATTACAGTTAAATATATATTATATATTCGTATATACATTTATGTATGCGTGTAGTATCAAGAGGCCGAATAATACATGGGTGAGTTGAACATGTATGGCCCTATACTGAAACTGGCCTAAACACGGATTATGTCAGTGTTCCATGTGATCATGTGATTTGTCAAGTGCCTCTCTATCTTTAAACACAATTGCTGCCGCAGACACCCTTTTACACCCGAGCGACGAGCTAAGTGACATCAAATAGGAGGACAAAATTAGAGTTTTCTCAGGTAAAAATCATACCTTTTCCAGGTGCGTTGAATGACGAGGGCCGAGTGTTGCTTGCTGCGTATTTCTGCGAGTCGTCGCCGCTCCAGTTGAGCGATGCGGCAAGCTTCCTGTGACTGACGCAGAACAACGTGACCAGGCAGCACCATGTTCTCGCTAAAACACACAAAATCAAGATGCATTCTATAAACAATCGGGGTGGAGGGATTTATTTTTTTCTGGGGGGAGAGGTATCCTAAACCCGGTCTGCTCATGGTAACCTGGGTGCCCTTTGCCGTGCGGTTATGCAGGCACTTCTTCCATTCTTTTCTTTCACGTTCCCGTGTTTCGGATGCCCCCTGGATGGTCTTTAACGCTACGTTATCATCGTATTATAAATAACCACCACGTATCTAAGAATTAGCGGCGTATCCCACATATATTGGCTGAAAAACACGAAATAATAAGTTGCAAAAACCTCAAAAACAGCTAAAAAAAATTTCTTGCCCTACCATATGTCAAATTCCTTCCGAACACTCAAAGCCATTTTTGCTTGTGTAGTCTTCGGTCTAACTCTAGACGATCTTAGGAACATGTCTAGTGCATCTTGTAGTGTGTCCGTTAGCATTCCCAGCAGTACGGACAGTAGTCATATGGCCTACCCATGGAGAGATGAGGCGGTTTGTGAATCATTACCAATCTTCATAGTGACCGATGTAGTGTAAGTACACTAAGAATGTCAGCGTGGAAACAACTACAACCAGCCACGACAATCTCAGAGAATAATAATAATAACCTGTCTCAGAGAATCGACACGAAAAAGTCAAGTGCTGGTTGCCATGTAAACTGTATGATGTGTATATATCCAGTGTACGGTAGGCTCATCTCATCATTGTAACTTTGAATAAAGTTTTCTTATGTCTCAAAGTCTTATTCCTTATGTGGAAGATAATTTATTTCATCATAAGAACACTCGCATTAAAGCCATTACTTCTCCGTTCTATCATTATACAGTTAGTCAACAAGGTGTTACCTTTGTATTTTCGTATTTATGACATGGCTAACACGGCAACCCACACCTCTATGTTCTATCATTATTAACAACTATTTATAAACAATTAAATAATATTGAATTATTATTTAGAATTAATAATAATACTGTTATACGACGCACACTTCCAGTATAACCTACCTGAGTGCCAAATTACTCGGCTATTCCGATGAATTGCATTAGTGTCATAATCAAAGTGGCACGAACCACACATTGGGCCATAAAGGTAATCCAATAGCCACAGAGTGACCCATGCACGTATCTACACTAGTGTAGAATTGTGATTGGTCAGAAGTGGGCAGTGTTCCAATCTGTCAGTAGCACTTAATCGTTTTGTCACTATCGCCGTCACCATCGTCGTTTTTACTACAGTGAAACCTGTATTAAGAGACCGTCGCTTAAGACAGGTGGCTGCCTTATACAGTGAGTGTACTTATATACCGAAAACGTTCGGGACAGCCGAAAGGCGGTCGCTTAAGATGAGTGGTCGCTGTATACGAGTGGTCGTTAGAGCGGGTTATACTGTATTATTATTATTACTATAAACGCTTTACACAGAAAAAAATGGCCATACATTGGAAGGGGAAATCCCTTCCTAAGAGATGTCATAGTCACAGATATGATGGCGTTAAACTGAAAGTGACATTACTCACCATGTCGTGTGAGATTGTGTGGTGGGGTACATATCGGTAATTATGTCATTGCTGGAAATTGGGTCGAGTTCTATTTCTTCCGAACCTAACGACTCTGTTTGAAAAATCGCGCCATTTGAAGGTACTTCCTCCAATGTTTCGAAACTGTCACTATTATTAGTGTTTTTCTTGTTTTCCAATTCTCTATTGATATGAATGAAAAAAGACTCATTTTGTGAATCTAGGTCATGTTCTATAACTAGGTCATTGGTTGTTCTTGATAGGTGTAATCGTTGAAAATTTTCTGACATGTCAGAATCATTTATAGAGACTTGTGTATCTGCAAAGTTTTTATCGACATCGTCCAATGGACTAGGCAGGTTTTGTTCAATCGGAAAAGTGGCATCTGAGATGTTTAGGGATTGGGAATTTTCCTGTCGTTGAGAGTCTGACATACGTGTAAAATTTTCCTCGTTGTTATGAGAAATATGAGGGAAATGGCTATCTGGATCATACACGTAATTATCTACTGCCGGTACAAAAGTATTTATCGATATATCTTCATTATGCGAATCATGAGCGGAATTTTCCATCGTGTGACAATCGATTTCGATAGGGATAGCATGGCTTTGTGAATAATCAACGGAATTTTCCATCGCTGCATCTATGAAAGCCATAGGCAGATCCAGAGGGGTGGATGCTATATCCGGGTCCTTCTTCCGATCATCGATAACAACTGTGGCTCGTTTTCTGGAAGAAATGGCAGTAATATTGCAACTGCTTCAACAGGATACAAATACGGGTATCGGTCTAGTAAATGAATAAGTCCTTCATAAAAAAATATATTTAAACTTATTTTAAAAAATAAAGCAAGCAACTCACTGCAATAGTGACCTATGACATATGGAGGCTGTATGCCTGCTTGTAGCAATAGACTGAGATTACCCCACAGTCTGGGCCTTTGTAGGCCCTTGACAAAGCCATCTCCTGGTTAACATGACAAATAGATTTGACCTAATTAAAAGAGTAAAATGAAACATTGCAGTGAAAAGCCACCAAATCTGGGCAGAAAGTTGACCTTCGTCCATCCACGCTACTGTTGCCTAACACTCACAAACGGGCCACGCGTGTCTGACACTCGGCTAAGTCTGTGATAGCCAGTATATTGGCTAGACTTGAAACTGATCGAGGATGGTGTGGATGGAATTCCAATAATTCAACCCATCGCTACCCACCACCATCCTAACAGTAACTATGGCAACTCACTTGGCTGCTGCTTTCTTCAGCTGTTCATGTTTCATCAAAAGTTGTTTTCGACCGAGGAAGGTTTTACGGAGTCGGTACCCACGAAATGTCGACTGAAAATTACGGAAAAATTTAAACGTATTTTGGAATAATTCATGCACCCTTCACATTGTTCCTTTCTCAGTCCTCTAAAAGCCTCTTCTCGACTGTATGCTTTTTGCATGGAAGAAAAAGGGTTAGTGAGACTGTGTGTAGCAAGGCCAGTGGTAGGAGGCCAGTTGTAGGAGCACTAGACCTATAACCGAAAGGATGCGGGTTCGAAACTTCCCACCGGTCAACTTTTTTGTGATGATCCTTAATGAGACATTTATCACTGATCGCTGGAGTAAACCCGCCCGTCTCGAAAGAGTTAATAGATACACGTTGGATATCAATATAACACAGGTGCCATAACTATTGCATCAACGCTGAATAGCTGCCATGTACATTTTATTGCAAACCACATCTGAGAGCGTTTATTGGCTGATACTTGCGGTCTATAAGTGTTCTACTTGACCTTTTTTACGGGTCCTGACTCAAGATGTTCTGATGGGGAGCAAATATGCTGATGTTTAATGATTTATTGGCTATTCAGACGTTATAATATGGCTTGATCATCGGTCATCTCATCTACCCAGGTAACCATTGAGGTATGTTCGGTTCCCAGTGCTTATCTTTGTTCACACAAGAAACACCGTAGGAATTTTATAGAGTAAACACCTGTATGGTTGTTTAAGTGCTCACCTGCTATTTCATTACCTAATTTTCTCAGGCATGACTTGCATGTTATCGAGAGACTCTTAAAAATAAAAGCTTTAGTTACAGTAAAATAAACTACTATTTGTTTTTCACCAAAATTAAATCACCAAATATACGTGTATACACTACGAAAATTCAAATTTCCAAATAAAAGTATTTCTGAACTATGTAGCATCCATGGCAGAGTATTGCATGCTGACCTGTATTTTTCTTAACTATGTAGTATCCATGGCAGTGTATCGCATGCTGATCTGTATTTTTCTGAACTGTGTCGCATCCCTGGCAGTGTATGGCATGCTGATCTGTATTTTTCTGAACTATGTGGCATCCCTGGCAGTGTATGGCATGCTGATCTGTATTTTTCTGAACTATGTGGCATCCATGGCAGTGTATGGCATGCTGATCTGTATTTTTCTGAACTATGTGGCATCCATGGCAGTGTGTGGCATGCTGATCTGTATTTTTCTGAATCATGTGGCATCCATGGCAGTGTATGGCATGCTGATCTGTATTTTTTGATCTATGCATCATCCATGGCAGTGTATGGCATGCTGACCAGTATTTTTTTGAACTATGCAGAAACCCATGGCAGAGTATGGCGTGCTGACCTGTATTTTTTGAGCAGCGATGTCCTGTATGGCGGTGATAGACAGAGCGCCCAATTCGATCATGTACTGAGCGACCTCGTGGTGCTCTCCCATCAACGCGAAGTCCAGAGGTGTGTACCTGGTGAGTGGCGGTGTGGTGAAGAAGGATACCATCATTACAAACGTCACTATCACAAAACTGTCACTATCACACAACTGTTTCTATCACACAACTGTCACCAACATTACAAATGTCACCTGCAACAAGGCAGGTCATAGCTATTAACATTATCAGAATGGTCACCATCACACACCTGTCACCATCACACACCTGTCACCATCACACACCTGTCACCATCATCACAGCTGTACATTATAGATGTCACCACTGTAACACCTGCCACCATCATCAATACTGTAATCAACACAAAAATGTAACTGGAACAATATATAATACATTACATGACAAAATTCATAATACAAGCTGCATAAGACAAAACACAAGCCACAGAAACACAACATACCTATCTTCCGTGAACTGCATGTGGTTAGGAAATGCACAATATTCAGCCAGTAACTTGACCGCGTCCAGATGTCCACGAGAACATGCCCAATGTAGCGCAGTTATTCCCTAAATATACCCAAAATGATCCTCCATTGGACCAGCAAATATCGAATATTATAATTTACAATACACTGAATAGCAGCAAACTGTCAGACAGCTTACACGTAATTGACTCTGTGAGATCTAAGGAAACATAGTTTTACTCATGTCCTAATTACAACCATCCATGTGTCTCATGTAACATTTTTGACGTTTTAGAGAAGAATGTGATATTTTTTGATATTTAGAAAAACACTCAGTACAATTAGACGATCCTAACATTGTATATTGTTTTGTAGACTATGGAATATAGCGCATGAAATTATATTTATAATATAAATTGTAAAATAACAGAATGAATAAAAACTGTATACCTCAACTCTACATGGGAGCAAAAGGAATTTGGTGTAGAGGTGAAATCGTTGGACTCGAATCAGACATGCCTGGATCGATTCGTCCCCTAAAACCCATCTGCCCCCAGAGGTCTAAGTAGGCCTTGCAGGGTGCGGATTCTTGCCTCATATCAGGCTGTGTCTCAGATGCCCTCGTTTATCGTTATGGCTCATACCTAATTTGGAATGAGTGACTAGGGGGTTTTCACTACGGTGTTATTCCACCGAGGCTAACATGGTTGCCGTGTTAACCGCATAGGCTAGCTATGTACAGGGTCAGAAATGGCGCACACAACGATTACCTTCATAAATTGCCTATTTCTAACCAACTAACTAGGCCCTACATTATATACATTAGTGCACCTGCATATGATATATATACATATACCTACAGATACATATATTCATAATTATATTCGGATATTTACGCTGTGTTATATATTATATGGTCATATAAATTATGAGACCCTAAGTTTTTTACCCTTGTCTGGCTGACATTGAAAATATCTAGAAAAATTTCAAACTTTAAACTAACCGAACATGCGTTAACGATTAATTATGTAATTGATGATAAGACTTGCATCACAGTCTTGTGTGTTGGGATCAGCTCCCTGCTCCAACAGGACTGACATACAGTTGACAAAACCACCGTACGCGGCACACTGGAGCGGTACCCTCCTACAAAGCCACACAATATAACAGTAAGCTGCATCAGCCAATATTCAACCCTTCATCAACCAAGATTGATGTCTACCTCTTTATACCAGATATAAACCTTTTATGAACCTTTTATAAACTTTTTATGAACCTTTCATGAACCTTTCATAAACCTTTCATGAATCGTTCATGACCCTTTTATGAACCTTTCATGAACCTGTCATGAATCTTTCATGACCCTTTTATGAACCTTTCATGAACCTTTCATGAATCTTTCATGACCCTTTTATGAACCTTTCATGAATCTTTCATGACCCTTTTATGAACCTTTTATAAACCTCTTTATGAACCTTTTATGACCCTTTTATAAACCTTTTAGAAGAACTGAGGTAAGTTTCACTCTATCATTCAAGCAACTTCCGATATCGCCATCTAACTTTGGACACACAGAATATTAATCAGGCATGTCTACTCAAAGTTACGATCATATGACAACAAAATACCCCAGTGTGTAGGTGACCTTACCCCGAGTGGTCCCGGACTGCCGGGTCTACGCCGTGGCTTATGAGGATCTGACAGATGTAGGCGTGGCCCCCCAACGCCGCCCTGTACAATAAGGGTTTTTGGTTGAATGTAACGTAGTAATGGGTCAGATTGTGCATGCATGGTATAACCAAATTATACTTAACTCACAACTCATTTCATGACAGGCTACACTTTTAACCACTCCTTGAGTGACATTATGTATGGCCCTATAAAACTTCCGTAACTCTAAGGCTGCATTTGTGTTGGGGGATGAAGGGTATAGGGGAGTGTGGCTATAAATGTAACACAATGCATACCAGTGTAGGGGAGTGTGGAGATAAATGGACCATAACACCATACGAGTGTAGGGAAGTGTGGAGATGATGGGACCATAATGCAATACCAATGTCAGGGAGTGTGGAGAAGAATGGACCATAAAGCCATACCAGTGTAGGGGAGTGTGGAGATGATGGGACCATAATGCAATACCAATGTCAGGGAGTGTGGAGAAGAATAGACCATAAAACCATACCAGTGTAGGGGAGTGTGGAGATGAATGGACCATAAAACCATACCAGTGTAGGGGAGTGTGGAGATGAATGGACCATAAAACTGCACCAGTGTAGGGGAGTGTGGAGATGAATGGAACATAAAACCATACCAGTGTAGGGGAGTGTGGAGATGAATGGAACATAAAACCATACCAGTGTAAGGGAGTATGAGCATGTTGGTCAACGACATCAACCCGTGCACCAGCCTCAATCAAATTCGTCACCACATCAACGTGGCCCATCTCGCAAGCGCGCAACAGAGGGGTGTGTTTGGACAGATCGGACGCGTCGATGAGAGCATCAGCATCTAGCAGTCGCTTCACCGTACATGGGTGACCGGACAGAGCGGCTGCATGGAGCGCTGTCACGGGATGTTTCTCATGGAAGTTTATCAAAGTTTAATATCACGCAATATTCATCACTCAGTTATTGCTTGAGCGCAATCGGAATTTCTTCAAAGAAAAATAAAAATATGTTGAAAACAAACAAATTCATCCAAAAGAAATAAACATACTTCTATATAGATGTATATACCATATGGATACTTCTATATGGATAACCAGCATTTGGATTTTAACCAATTAAACAAGCATTCGCAAACAATTGTGAGCGATAAAATTCAGTTTAATATTGTTATTTTTTACTTCTGAATCCTCGAGGTGAAATTAGGTCATCTGAAGGGTGTTCTTACAACACTGATGCTAGCAATGAATTACCTGTGGCTGCTCACTAAACTACCTGTATGTAGCTGATTGAAGATTACCTGTAGCCCCGTTGTTGTCAACTTGATGAATATCCACATCGTATTTCAGAAATACATCGATGACTTCATCTGCGCCTTTACTTGCCGCCCAAATAAACGCCGTGCGGCCATCAATGTCCGGCTCATCGGTCACCGTGTCCCGAGATAAAAATGCCTCAACCGTGTCCTAGCAACGAGGAACCGCAGGAGAGTGGGTGATACGAATAAAGGTGATAAGAGCAAAAAACAATCACAAAATCTACGCATGCGATTTATTGAATTAGTACAAGTAAAAAGTAAAACATGTAAAAGGTAAAGCAAGTAATAGGTAAAACAAGTAAAAGGTAAAACAAGTAAAAGAAGAGCAGAAACTTTTTACGGCTGTACGTCAACAATGGATATGCAAATTTAGTGGCCTAACGATATAACATGATTGCAGAAACTTGTGAGTTAACCGAGTTCAAAAGAACTGCGCTATTGTGTCTCTCCGCAGCGCCATTGGGGGCAGAATGCTAGCAGTAATAAACTGTCATGCACTTTTTGTGTATGATACTAAACGTACAGCGTAGTTGTTTTGCGCCGCGTAGTGTATGGGCGTGGCCCCGTTTCCATCGGAACTACAGTAATCAGCGTTACGATTTAAGAGCAGCCCCACGATCTTCGTGTGACCCAAGACGGCGGCCCAGTGGAGGGGCGTGCGAAACATGTTGTCTAAGGCCGACACCATGCAGTTGTCTATGGACGTCTGACCGTGAAAACATTCAAGATTAGTAAAACTTGACGAAATTAAAGAGAAACCTAGAAAATACAACATGTGATAAAACAGTTCATCTGCCGATGCGAGTATACTCATTAGAAATGGCAACATTTGCTATTTGATATTCATATACTGACATGTATTAACAATGGTAAACAGTAGACGTTGTTTCATCACGCAAAGCATAGCACATTAGCACTTTTTATCGTAATACTAATAGCTATCTCAGATTATATAAAAGTGAAAATTAAAGTGGTTTATAAAAACTACAAAAAATCCAATGGACGTAGCTTGTGTTGTGCATATTTTTAACGTAATTCTAGATCGTATATTCTAGGTGTATGTGGACCAGTGGTCTGGATATTTTTACTATAATTTTAGATCATATATTCTAGATCATACATCCATAAATTTTATGCATACCTGTGTTCTGCTGATGGTCCAAAATATACAAATGCACTATAAGAAGTAACAAAGTACCAAATAACATACAAGCACATCGACAACTTGTTCGTTGCCATCGGCGACAGCCAAGTGGAGAGCTGTCCTTCCCTCGTAGTCCTGCCAGTTTATAACGCTCGGCGTGGTTTTCTGCCGTAAAAATAATATAAACCTGACCAGACAAATAAAGGACTACACGAGGGTCCACGATGCTAGATGTTCTAGGGCAGCCCGGAGTAAAGATAATCAGAAAAAATAATAATGTGTACTTTTTGAAGAATTCATCTATCTGTTATCGTTATATGGTACTGTATTGAGAAGTAAAGAGACGATGATGGTTCTGCTAACCGTAATATTGTATGTAACAATAGACAGTGAGGGCCTCATTGCCTGGTCCTTTATAAAGCTAGCGTGTGGTTAACGCGACGAATAGACCAGGCTCAGTAAAAACAGTGGGCAAAACACCGTAGTGAAACCCGCCGAGTCTGGGGAGACAGTTGACCCTCATCCATTCATGCTACCGGTTCCATCAAACGCCAACAGACAGCCCACATGTCACACACTCCACTAGGTCTGTGATAGTTGATGAGTATTTCCACTGAGATGACGAGATAGTGCAGAGGTAAGCACCACAGAGCATCTGAAACACACTGACAGCAAAGGAAAGAAAGAAGCCCTTTCATAACCACCTTGCAACGAATACCCGGGTCCTGAGGCAGAATATTATTTAAGCGATCCGTGAACTCATTAATCATTTGTTACATGCAGCCTCCAGTCCAGTAACTATCCTGGAACAGACCATTCTCAACCTGGAATTCCCTTCCAACTCACATAAAGGCTCAAACTAGCATCACTGCCTTTAGAACAGCACTTAAAATAGATTATTTGAATATAGAGTACTTGTAATCTGTAGATATTATTGAAATTTAATTTGATCCTAGGTAGCATCTTGATTTTAATGTGAAATGTTATATTTTTGTGATATATTGAATACTACTTTATATATGTCGTACAGCATAATCTCTGAACAATATTTTGCTTGATACCATTAAATAATTCTTGAGAATGATTTTACTTCATTCCAGTGTATTTCATTTTTATTACAATGTATCGCTTAGCGCCCTAGAACATATTATGAATAGATGTTATATACATAAAGTTATATATGTCAAATGTTAATGTGAAATCAATCTTAGTGAAGCTATATGACACTCCAAAATGATCAGAAAGTGTGAAAAATTTCTCATAAATCGATATAATTTCTGAGGCTTATCGCTATATGCGTGGCTTGCAACTTTTACTCTTATTCCTTAATTCCTCAAAAGTTTACTCGTGTCTGCTTTAGGATGAAAATCAAAAGCCAGACATGGGGTATTCCGACTGCAGTCAGCATGGGGTTGTGGATAGTCAAGGGGTTAGGAGCTACACTCTTAAGTAGTCACAAGGTCGTGGGTTCGAAATCACATGACAGCCGACTTTCTATACCATAAGCATAAGACTTATGCTCAGGGTCTATACCATAAGACCCGTTCCATAATCTATTCCCTGTGGCATCTTTAAATCCTGAAGACGCCACCGTTGATTGCGATTACTAATTATGATGAATACTACCATAAGATAGTATCATCATGTTTAATGAGGACAAACTGTGAATAGGTAAGTGTAAACATAGATGGTAAGGCTAGAATGACAACACACCAGAATAATGTAAACGCACTGAACAGCGTCGCTGCATCGACTACTCGCGGCCCAATGGAGAGGCGTCTTACCTTCGCTGTCGGGGATCCCGATGTTCGATCCCTGACGTGGATGATCACAAATCATCATAAATGATCACAAATGATCACAAATCTTCATAAATGATCACAAATCATCATAAATGATCACAAATCATCACGAATTATCACGGATGATCACAAATCAACATAAATGATTACAAACGATCAAAAATCATCACAAATCACCATAAATAATCACAAATGATCATGAATTATCACAAATTATCACAGATGATCACAAATCATCACAAATTATCACAGATGATCACAAATCATCACAAACGAAAGCAACTCGTGAACAAGCACACAGCGTCGGCGATGTTAGATGGGGGGTGAATCCCGCACCTACAACCCTCAGAGTACCAGATCGGTGATCAGGAGACCATGGGGTCAGGCCCCACCCGAGGCGAGGTTTTTTTCGGTGCATTCTCTCCAGATATGATTAACTTCGTTTATTATGGTAGAGGAAGTCATCCTAGTTCAAACCAGCGAGTCTCTACAGACCGTAACTTTCGTTCTCCGTGATATTGCTGCTGGATACTAGATAACGGTTATATTATTGGATATGAGACATCTGGTATTGAATAGAAGACAACAAAGGAGACAATAGTCACTAGGGAGAGAAAGGGGGATAAACAAAAGCAAGAATGGGAATAACTGGTCATTACTTAACTATTTGTGGTGAGTGCTGGATGTTGAGCCGAGTGAACACTGAATGTCAACAGACAATATAACACTCAGCTACATCTCTGATAGGTGATGATTATGTATAGAAAACTAGATAGGGAAGAGGCAAGCACCATGAGGGACCATACAGAGAGCAAGTCATAGGGAGGAAGGCCATGTACAACTATACGTTCTTCCGGAAATCTAACGGTTTAGTAAACAGGTCACCGCATAATACGGATACTTAGTACTATATTAGACTCACTTAATTAGACACTTAAATAGACACTTAAGTAGACACATAAAAAAGAAAATTAAATAAACACTAAAATAGACACTAAAATAGACAGTAAGATAGACACTTACATAGACCCTCAAATAAAATTAAATAGAAATTAAATAGACACTTAAATAGACACTTAATTAGACACTTGATTAGACACATAAATAAACACTTAAATAAGCAATTTAATAGGCATTCAAATAGACACTTGAATAGACACTTAAATACACACATAAATAGACACATAAATAGAAAATTAAAGACACTAAAATAGACACTTCAACAGACACTTAAATAGAAATTAAATAGACACTTAATTACACACTTAATTACACACTTAATTAGACACCTAAATAGACACTTAAATAGGCACTCAAATAGGCATTCACATAGACACTTAAATAGATACATAATAGACTTAAATAGACACATAACAGACACTTAAATAGACACATAATTAGACACTTAAATAGACACTCAAAAAGAAATAGACGTATAATCGAGAATGAATGAAACATTAACTTACTTGCTTTATGAGCATCTTAACGTGTTCATAATTGCCATACGACGATGCCCAGTGTAAAGCCGTCCGCTACAACACAAGGGGGATAAGTCAGACAAAGATACACATTACAACCTGCCATAAATAAACTATTTATTCATCAATGTACCGGCGCGGGTAGAAGCTGATAGTATTACCCTATCAAGTATTAAGTACATACACAGAGTAGCTACTACCACAGCGGTATAAATTTATCCAGATACGAGGATGGGTTTACGTTCACAATTCAGGGACTGTATACTTACTGTGTAAAAACATTTAAATACAAATGTGAATAATAATTATAATATAAATGATAGGTAACCCAAAAACATAAAACACAGCGTTATCTCAAATCCTAAAGGGAGACAGTCACCTTAATAATAAACCTGAAACATAAAACGCAGTGTTATCTCAAATACTAAAGGGAGACAGTCACCTTAATAATAAACCTGAAACATAAACCGCAGCTTTATCTCAAATACTAAAGGGAGACAGTCACCTTAATAATTAACCTGAAACATAAAACACAGCGTTATATCAAACACTAAAGGGAGAATGTCACTGTAATAATCAACCTGGAACATAAACGGCAGCGTTATCTCAAATACTTAAGGGAGAATGTCACTGTAATAATTAAACAATACCTAATTGCTATCCTGGTCATCTGTTTTATGACATATTTCTCCCTACCTGGCCGTATTTAATACAGGAGTACCTTATTATTATCCCAGTCGTCTAATCCATGAAGAAGATTTCTTCATACCTAACAATATTTATGATGGAAGATTCCGCTGGAAAAATTCACAAATATATTATTGTTATCCCAATAATATATTTCATGAATAAAATTCCTTCATACCTGGCACTATAAATGATGGAAAATTCCTCTGGAAGAATGTAATTGCACCTTGTTATCCCAGTGATCTATTTCATGAAGAAGACTTCTTCATACTTGATAGTATTTATAACGGAAAATTCCGCTGGAAAGTCACCAATCGCTGATTTTTATCCTGATTATTCATTTATCATATTTGGCAGTATTTATGCTGGAAAATTCCACATTACCTTATTGTTATCTTGGTCGTCTATTTCACCAGGAGATAACTGCTTGAGCAGAAGGCTGATACATTTGGCCGACTTGTGCCGTGTACATAGATGGAGACATGTGTGACCTTCGTGATCTTTCACGCGAATGTTAGCCCCTTTAGAGATGAGCAGCTTCATTAATCGAAAGTTGCCCTGAAGGGAGATAAACACAAACGTATTTATGTATCCTGCCTGCATGTTACTTAACCATAATGAAATAAATCTATCTGCATAAACTTTGCGCAGATAAGAAGGGTCCATCGGAGGACATGCGACATTAGCAGCACTAGTCCAATAACAAGGGCAGATAACCATAGATAAGTAATGAATTTGACTTCCAACAAATTATGATATTAACGGGATAATCTATTAAAAATATGATATTAAGGTAAAATAAATATTATATTGAGATATATGATATTAACAGGAATGTACTGTAATGATATACAACTTATATGAAGTATGCATTTTTGCACTAATCTTCCAGATGACACGGCTGAAAATGCCTTAAACCCTTTAGCCCATGGGGTCTGGATAGCTCTTGCAGTGTGGTTCCGTTGGGGCTCTTTCCCTCTGACATTTGCTGTGCTTCAGATGCTCTTTATGTGCTATGTCGCTTACCTCCCCGCTATGTTGTCATCTCATTGTAAATAACCATTGACCTTCTATAGACTTAGCAGGGTGTCTGACAAATGTAGCTCGTTTGTAGACGTTTGGAACTCGTGGCGTGAATGGAAAAAGTCAATTGTCTACTCAGACTCGATGGGTTTTTCAGACCGGGTGTTTTACCCCACCCCTTATAAGTGAGGCTAATGAAACTGTCCTGCTTACCACATTAATAGGCTAGCTTTATAAAGGGCCAAAGATGGCCTACGCCACAATTACTTCGGTAATCAGCCTATAAATACATCCATACATACAGAGCAGAAAACATCTAACAGAGCCACATGTGCAGCAAGGCCGCGTACTTTGTGAGCTGCCCAATGCAGGGCTGTGCGACCACCTTTGTCGCGTTTATCCACATGTATTCCGCCTTTCAGCAGGAGCTCTGCACACTCGACACGGTCTGCGAGTGCGCAGAACATCAGGGGAGTGCGCCCGAACTGCTCGCCGGCATCGACGAATCGTGGATATGCTATGAGACAGGAAGTACGAGGAAAGTAATGAGTTACGTGATTAATAGTATTCGCTTTTATGTGCTCAACAATAACAATGTATTCATATATGTCTACAGTACTCGCAATGTATTTATGTGCACACAGCAATTACAATGTATTCATATGTAGTTATTCTGGTAATATTATGGAAGCAATGTATTCATATATGTCTACAGTACTCGCAATGTATTTATGTGCACACAGCAATTACAATGTATTCATATGTACACAGCAATTACAATGTATTCATCTGTAGTTATTCTGGTGATATTATGGAAGACATTAGTCTGGTGATATTATGGAAAGAAAAACACCACCTGGACGTAGACTAACTATGTGGTATATTTCACGAGCTTTCAAGTATAAAAAAATATTAAAAATATTTTTCAAGTGATCATCTACGAAAGGTGTTGTTGCTTTTTCTCTTCAATGCATTCATATGTATAGGAGAAAGCAGTGATGTATTCATATATACACACAGCAATGATGATCTATTCATATAAGTACACAGAAATCATGATGTACTCATAAAGGTACATAGTAACTACAATGTATTCATATAATACATACAGTAACTACAATGTATTCATATAATACATACAGTAACTACAATGTA
>WURV02160245.1:0-15761 GCA_011762755.2 Epimenia babai | reverse complement strand
ATATGGTAATTTTTAACTGTAATGGGGGTAGTTATTGCGGTTCTACGAATATCTAGACCGAACCACCACGCCGCAGAATAATCAGCCATTGAATTTATAGTCTACTGTGCTTCTTACAGATATGTGTATATTGCTAGCATCGTATACATACTTTAAAATTAGTGCATTCTCAAAGAGGGTGTGAAATACCATAATGTCCGGTGTGAAATACCATAATGTCCGGTGTGAAATACCATAATGTCCAGGAGAAAGTCTGCTAATGTAGCTCAGTTGGTAGAACACCAGACGCGTTCTGTGGAAGTCGTAGGTTCGGATCCCACGAGCGGCATGCTTTTTTTTCTGCTTTTCCATCCAATGATGCTTTGTATATAGTGGTAGCTGACATACCCCTTGAACATCATGTCAAAGAATTCAAATTTTGACCTTTCTATGTGCCATATTATGATACTCTAACACATTTATATTTATTGTCATTTTCCTAATATTCCTTAGCGCATTGATATTGTCGTCAACAGACATGTACATAATTAAAGGATAGACTTTTAGAAAGGCATCATAAATACCTGTAAAGTAGGTGAAATGTTATCACCTCTAAAATAAATATTCGAAACAATTTTCCTACAGTTATATATTAGATACAATAATTTCAAAGTAGACCTAAGACCTAAATTATAATAATAATTGTGTACATTAATTGTGATGCTGCAATAAAAATACAGGGGATATCAGTGCAGGGCCCAAAAACAGTTTATATAATATTTAGTGACGTCCATAGTATGTATAAAAATAAGCATGTAATCAATAGGAATGAAATGGATAAAAGCGAAGTAAAAAGAATGATGGAATACAATAGGAAGTACAGGTAACAGTATTAAAATATTTTTAAAATATGTCAAGCCAGACCTGAATACATACTTATATGACAAAATTTTTATGAAATGTTACAGAAAATATACGCATCGATGATGCTGTCAACACTCCAACAAAACACATACGCAAGACTCGAATTCGTCCAATCAAATCTTGTGAATAATTTTCAAAATTTCTTATAAGTCGTTCACAATATTATAATGAATGGCTTTTCAGTTTTTAAATGTAACGGTCGGCAGCCAGGTGTTTTTTCCTAAGGCTGCTGTGGGGTGGCTGAATGCTGGGGCGTACAATCTACAAACTCACTCGTTGTATTGTAAGCATCTACCGCCATTTCAATGACCATGCCCTGATGAATAGAGCTCATAGTATTTGTGGGGTGACGCGAATGCAGCTACAATCGTGGTTTTATGCAGCGTGCGCGTGCCGCTTCTAATAAGTATATCGCATCTATTAAGATGGGTACAAAACACTTCCGTTCCAGCCGATTATTTATAATGGGGTGTACAACAAGGATCAGTTCTGGGGCCTGTGCTTTTTATCGCCAAAAGAGGCAATAATGCTTAGAATTCATCTGTTGATATCCATCAATTTGAATGCTAAATTATATGTCTTCTTTCCTCTCTGAAATTACTATTTAAATATTGTACATAAGCCTGCCTCGACAATTTATGGTCTTAGGATAAAGTTTCACAGGCAGATAATTACATAATGAAAATTTTACTTCTCAATATTTGAAATTTAATATTTTTAATTTTTGTAACTTTTTTGTTTGAGTAAGACAAAAACCAACAAAAAATTAGTAACTTTCTATTAACTTGTCCAATGCTTATAAATAAAATGTGCTATTTGTAAAGAGAATAATTTATTTGAACAAAACTATTTTTTATTCTGCAGTAAGATAATGACCACAATGTGATTGTGTATCGATACATGTAAAACATTAGGGGTAGTTTACATTAGGGGTAGTTTGACGTAACCTATCACTAAGATCAATGCTATTATAAAATAGTTCAATATTTAATTTAGACAGTATCCTCTATCTGAGACCTTTTTCTTTAAAAAGCGCCTCAAATCCAGTTTGCCAAAGTTAGGTCTCAGTACATTATAAAAACCGTCGTCAAAGGCCTCACAAAAAACCAACATGTGGCTAAATTTACTTTCGGGTTTCGCCAGAGAAATCAAAGGTATTGAACTTCACAGGCTATGGCTATGTAAAACAAAACCAGTAGCATAAAACGGGATAAATATAAATTTCTTGATGGGTTATGTACTTGGATAGATTCACATAATGAATATGTAGTGTAGATGTATATAATGGTGAGTCCTATACATAAATTAAATATTTCAATACGGGCATAGGCTACATGAGTTTTTACTCGTGTAACGTAGCGTAATGGCTAGGCTCGACTCAAATAATTTGATTTTATATTCACGCTATTCAATCTATCTTTCCATTAAATGGGGCAGGTGAGGGTTTTAACGCACTCACAATATCCTATAATAAAATAAATCGTGACAAAATGTGAGAGATTCAGCTGAACATACGTAAAAGGACAACTGGAATAACATGAGATTACATATAATTTGCAGAGAGTGACGTACCAATCTGTATGAATATGATGTACTGCTATACAATTCCAGCAGAACCCACTTTCAGCTTGTTTACTCACGCTAACGTAGCCCGATAACAAGTTCTTACTACCCCCACGGATCAATACGGACGTCCGTGGCTCGTATATACGTGGGCTATCGATACACTTAATTTAGACCATCGTTCGTACAGCATCACGCATGTCTTAGGGTAGATAATATGGAGCTGTCCTGCCTCGCGATAAATAGATCAATACCCGGGATTATTGCATGCACGGGTATGGTATATAGGCATTATATCGGCATAAATATCGCGCTTTTGGGCAAAGGACGAGTGGAGAATATATATCATGGGAATCGTTGAGGTTATGTTGCGGAAATTCTGCATTGAAGGTGCTACATCGAGACGCTCAAACCAGGATCGAATAAATGTAATATACGATCTAAGACCATAGATAAGGGGTGGTGATATATGGCACATGCCACTCTCGCGTTTCTTTTGATTATTGCAGCTAGTCGTATATACTGGCAACTCTTTAGAGAGAACAAAACATTTGATGCATCCATGAATTTATTTTTTGATACCATCAGATGCACGAGCATTATTCATTCATTGATTATAGCGAGAGTGATGTCTGTTTAGGCAGTCATTCCCTCATCTCATCGAATATTACCAGACAAACCAGAAAAAGATTGCCTTGGAAAGATGGAATAGCGGGCATGTCTCTATGTCTGTCAGGACAGTCATTCCCTTGTCTCATCATTCAATATTAACAGACAAACAAGACAAAACTTGCCTTGGATAGAATAGCAAGTGTTTCTATGTCTGTCAGGACAGTCATTCCCTTGTCTCATGTCTCATCCAATATTACCAGACAAACCAGAAAAAGATTGCCTTGGAAAGATGGAATAGCGGGCATGTCTGGTCTGTCAGGACCGTCATTCTCTTGTCTCATTATCCAATAATACTTGACAAATCAGACAACAAAGCTTGCTCAGGATAGATTGGATATCGCGTGTGTCTCTATGTCTGTCAGGACAATCATTCTTTTGTCTCATCATACAATATTACTAGACATACTAGAAAAAGCTTGCCCTGGACAGATGGAAAAGTGGGCATGTCTTGTCTGTCAGGACAGTCATTCTCTTGTCTCATCATCCAACATAACCAAACTGAGATCACGATGATTTAGCAGGCAGCACTCAATGATTTCAATCATTATCAGATTACATCTTGCCTAGCCTCCAAAGTCCTTAGCAATGCGGCCTAACCCGATCTTTAGACGAATGCGTCTTCTGGCAACAAGCACGATTTCTCTCGAATGAACTACTGTTCACATCGATTAACACTTATGGTATAAATATCGATATAAGAAAGAATACTTGCTACATTCAAAACAAAAATGCATAAAATCCAAGAATGAAACGGCCCATTAATTCATTAACTTCTAACAATTTTAGGATTTAAAAAAACAATTGGATATATCATAACTTAACATAATGATATAACATAATGATATAACATAATAAAAGATTGTATATTTACGAGGTTAATTGTAAAATTTTTTTAAAGAGTATGATTAGGTAATATTGTTCGTGGGCCCGACATTTTCTAAAACTCAATAAGTAGAAGTAAAACTTCGCGGAATCCATCGACAGGCCTCATTTGGTGCCATCAGAGACTACCTTCAAGAGTCCCGTAAGAACGAGTCACTGATTTCTATATATACCAAGTTTCCATCTGCCTCATAATTCACATATTGGATCACACGAGTATAATGGTGAATGAAAAAGCAACATTATGGATTGAGAGACGCACGGAAGGATCGGTCACACGGGGTAGGGATCGTATGCCATTTATCACGATTCTTTATTACAATGAATCATTGGCAGAAATTGGTTTACCTCGAAGTTAACGGGTTAGTGCCGTATGCCTCACAAACGCATTAAGTTTGACGATACGTCACCGCGCGTTCCCCCCAACTTATTGCATTAATTTTAGTCGCGTCGGCCGTGTCGCGCGCGATATATCTCGAGCGGGCGGGCGCGCGCACAGATGCAGAATGCATGCATACGGTTGCCGGGCGACGAGATGAGTCAGCGACCTGTCAATAGAATGCGCGTGATTCACGTAAGGAGATGTATATCAGTGAGACAGGCTGGATGACTGCCTTGGGGCGATGCCTTGATAATCTAATAGAGATACGAGGCTTTATAGATATACAATAGCTATGGATGAAAGGGACTGTAATTAAAGTGAACCTTCTAGAATTTCACTGTGATTGAATTCAGGAAATATATTAAAAAACTGATAAAACGTGACAGTCGAACATACGAATTATTAGCTTTCACTGAGTAATAAACTCAGCCTAGCAATATCATTGATGTCAAATGCATAGATTGTTCTTGGTAATATTACATCCAGGCTTCCAAGGCAAATAATAATACTAACGAATATAACTGGAGTTACTGGAATAGATCATTGTGAAATAATAGGCAACAATGGGTTTTTAAAAAGTATTATATTATTCTATTAAAAGGTAAAATATTAAACCATGTCCTGCTAGAATGTTTTGTTGGACATATATTTAACATTTCCAATTTTCACCCTAATAAGAATGCTCTCAAGCACGGATATACCTGCACAAATCATGACATTTCATGCTATTTTTCAGAATTAGTAATTTTAATAGGCAAAATATAGGGTTAGAGCTGCATGTTGAATTTGATAATGTTTCTATTTTATACTTCGGTCAAGCAAAACGTGTATAAAACGCAGCTACCCCATGAGAGTACTTATACAGTCGACAACAGTCTCTGTTAAAGATAATAAAATGTGTTGGGTTATTCTATGAGTGATTCAATATAAATATAAAGTTAAATAAAGTAAATAATTTTAGATTATCTACAGCATAAATTTTAGCGACCCCATCATGGTACTGCGGGGCATTCCAAGGGTTGCATAATCTGACTGCTGATTCAAGAACTCGCTGAGTGACTACCCTTTACTGAGTTACTACTCAGCTATTTACAGTCGTAGCAAGTGAAAAATGTCACAAATTTTTTGTCTAGGAGTACTTTGTTTGATATAAATTGCATTACAACGTGACGGTAATGTTTGAACAAGAATCTTAGTAAATTGAACGATTTAATTAATTAAGTAACGAATGACATAATGCTCTATCGATATCCTATAGAGTAAAGATGCAATTAACCCCATCGCTCCGCAATACCCCGTTGTGCCCTCTAATTCTCCCAACCCGTGAACAATAACAAAAGTTTCTGTCACAAAGCCATTAAACCGGTGACGAATTTGCTACTTGTCGTTATCTGCTGTGGTGTCCGCCAAGGTTGCCCACTGAACCCATTGTGATTAATATGCAGTTTTGAGTAAGCAGGCGTGATCTTTAATTTGAGAAGGCGTACTATTGATTTTTTTGTGCAGAGCCCAATTTTTCTGTATCTTTTATCGTGACTGACAAAACTGATGCATTACGGGACATTTTGTACGACAGCAAAAGAGAAGCATTTTTTCTCGATTGATACAATGACATTTGACAGTGGTAATTATGACAACTTCCTGTATGCTAATAACAGTCCGAGAAACGTTAACAAAATAATCTGAATTTAAATGCACCAGTGGCCGACCAATGTACACATATAATGAAATCACGCAAAATTTATGATAAATGGAAATTATTTTATTTTTTCAATCTAATTTTTTCGAGAAATAATCAAACAATCATCTAGTCACCAGGTAAATATTTCAAAAGCAAGTTATTATTAATTATGACAAAAAACAGATATAGCTACTACTTTAATCAAAAGTGATAATTTAAGTACTTCTCTAGGGCCTAGGCTATTTAACATTAAAAAAAACTAATAATAGCTACGTAAATCTTACATAAACATGGCATTGTATCAACATTTAAATTGAAAATACTTACGAAACTAAATGCATTTGCAAACAGCTGGGATAAGTAAAGGTTAGCAAATCATTGTAAATAAAGAATTATAGGTATCATAAAATTTTCATTGATTGGAGTAGGATAATATAAATGGAGTTTATCGCTGTAGCCAACAACAGCTTGGAACAGAATTAATTCATATTATAAATTTATTATATACATCTCGAACAATTCACAATATTAAATGCTATTGTGAGATGAAACAGGCTAGGCCTGTCACTGCAGAATTCAATAGTTGCAACAACTGATGTTGAATGTAGATAGATGAGGACAAATGAATGTTTTATACCATAATTAACATTTGCGAAAAATAGAGAGCATTTTTTTCTAGATTACACTCTAAAATCTGCACAGTATTATATATTTTGTTGTCATTGGGGAAAAAATTATTTATATTCCATTATTGTTCTTCTGTTATGTATGCATTACAATAAATTTACAAACCGTTATTCTGATTTGACATTTCTCAAAATTAAAATTGTCCAAGGACAGACAATATGCCAAAGGATGTTTGCGTGTGACCTTTAAATAAATGACTTTATCGAACACTACACACCTGAGGCACGTTTCTTTTTGCATTAACAGAAACACAGATTAAGAGTTGAGAGATTTAACAGTCATGTCTAACGATGTATGTTAAACAATCAACTGTGAAATTTTACTGACAGAGATGCAGTGTTTGAACTACTAGTGAACGGCTGCTTTGAACGATTTGTTTGTTAGTCAAGCGTTCACTTCGTTCGCTTGCCTTGACGCCGCAGACCTCGATGTGGACGACGTCTACAGGTTTCCTTCTACGACCTCACTGTACACGGTGATTATCAGCGTAATGAGTGATCTTCACCTCACTTATGAGTCTTCTTACAGCTCACTGCTTCATGATTACCAAGTAAGAGAGCAGGTTATGTTATGCATTTGGTTTACGATGGAAAACGGTCAGATGGGGACGGTAGGGATGATGGACAATGATCTGAGAGGGAAGTAAAGGAAGTGGGGAGGTAAAATGTTATGGAACGCGATCATATGGGGAGGTAAAATGTTATGGAACGCGATCATATGGGGAGGTAAAATGTTATGGAACGCGATCATATGGGGAAGGTTATGGGTGTAGACAATGATCTGAGACAGAGGTCAGGCATGATGGAAATCAACTAGATGGGCGAGAGTAAGATATGCTGCATTGGGATTGGACGAGAGAGCTTAGGGATGATGGACAAGGATTTGGTGTAAAGTAAGGTATGATACAGCTGGATCAAATGATGGAGCTTAGGGATGATGGACAAGGATTTTGTGGGGAAGGTAAGGTATGATACAGCTGGATCAAATGATGGAGCTTGGGGATGATGGACAAGGATTTGGTGGGGAAGGTAAGGTATGATACAGCTGGATCAAATGATGGAGCTTAGGGATGATGGACAAGGATTTGGTGGGGAAGGTAAGGTATGATACAGCAGGATCAAATGATGGAGCTTGGGGATAATGGACCAGGATTTGGTGGGGAAGGTAAGGTATGATACAGCAGGATCAAATGATGGAGCTTGGGGATGATGGACAAGGATTTGGTGGGGAAGGTAAGGTATGATACAGCAGGATCAAATGATGGAACTTAGGTATGATGGACAAGGATCTGATGAGGAATGTGAGAGAGATTGGTCAAGGATCATAGGAATTAGTCTAAGGATGATGGACAATAAACACATCAGGCACAGGAGAATGTTTGACAGTAATACCTATATCCTGCAGTTTTTGTGCTCTCTCTCCACCGTTTCAGATAATTACTAGAGCCCTCTTAAGGTGATATTATTCGATCAAAGCGAATTACAACATATCTTATAGAGTCAATTTTAATTAACTTCAATGAAAACGTAATAGGTTGTATTGCAAATGAGAGTTCAGAGCATGGAACTAGTGAGAGGGGGACGGTTAGAGCTATCTGCACAACGCTATACTCTCTGGACAGGTGTCCGAATAGCCGAATAGTCGTACTTGACATCGGCTGCTATACACCATCGTACAATGCCTGTCGACAAGAAGTTATAGCAAGTACAAATGCACTATTCAGCCGGGTCAGTAATAAAACAGGATAATCACGTAAACCATTTGCCGGTACGCCCATAACAATGACGACAGTTTGACAACGGATGCGTATCTTGAAAGATACGCCATCCAGCTTCTCGGAGTTAACGTCTTATTAGTCGATGCCATCTGTCCGAGTCGCAGGTCCGAAGTCAGTCTTGAGACCAACAAAGACGCATTATTACTGCCTACTTTTAATAGGAATGGGTGGATTATTTATAGAATCTTTAATTACCTACCAACTGTTAGGGCTGAAGATCATTGTGTTCGGGGCGGCTGGGACGTTCGGACAAAGGCTTCTTGGGTTAGGGCAACCGGAATATATTAAAGTCACCCCGCGGGACAATGGGCTCATGCAAATGGCTCTGCTTGAGTCATGCTCCGCTAAGAGGCGCACTGCACTCGATGCTGATATAATGGTGCGTATTAGACATATTCGGGGAGGGTTTATTGACACAAACATGCAGATATAGCCCGTGTGATTAATGTATACAGGGACGCGTCCATTATCTGTACACGGGGCACTTACATGCCGCGTCTCATCAATATGTGATATATTGGCTGAGTTACGGGGAATTCGATTGGAAAATAAGGAGAAGCGAGAATGTACTGGCACACGCAAAATTAACGATTGACTCTCAGGGACAAACAAATAGATCACCTCCGTTGATGTACATTTATATACGAAAGTTTGTATGAATCGATATCTTAGTTGATAGGGCGTTACCTTAACTTTACGTTTTATACAATATTGCTAACATGGCAACTAACATCTGTATGACACTTAGAAAATCCATTCAGTGTATTATGCAATCAAGCTAACTCGCCTGGCTATTGACAGTTTAGCTGTCCGTAAAATACTGACGGATGGATGGGATATGCTGCAATGAGTTACAACATGAATCTGAATCTATGTTGTAACCATCTTGTTCCTGTAGTTACAGCCGGGTGATCCTGTTGATATTAATTTATGGATGCAGCTGAGAGAATGAAGTATCACAACTTTGTGGCGGGAATCAAAATGGGTTATCAGAACTTGTCGCTGAGAATCGGACAGGGGACACAACTTGGTAGTGGGAATCGGAGCAAAACAAACATCACAACTTATTGACGAGAATCACACTTAGTATCAGCTAAGAAAAAAACAAAGATTCCAACTTATTTGCGACAAACACAAAGAGTATCACAACTTGTTAGTGTGAGACAGAGCGAAACAAACATCACAACTTATTGGTAAGAATCACAATTAAAATCACAACTCATTAGTGAGAGTCAGAGGAAAACAAACATCACAATTTATTGACAAGAATCGTAATGAACATCACAACTTGTTAGTGAGAGTCAAAACAAAAGAAACATCAAATCACAACTTCTTAGTGAAGAGAGTCAGAGGAAAACAAACACCACGACATATTTGGGAGAATCACAATGACTATCACAACTTGGTTGGGAGAATAAGTGCAAAACAAACATTACAAGTTATTGGCGATAATCACGATGAGGATCACAACCCTTTGGTGAGAATCAGAATGCAGTATTACTAGTTAATGACGAAAATCGGAATAAGTATCACAACTTATTGACGATTATTAGAACCTCTTATAAGTACCAACAATTTTGGATGAAGATCACACTTTACGAGAATCAAAACTTCTAACGAGTATCACAACTTTTTAAAAACATCACAACTTTCTGTGACGAACCACTGCTGTTATTAAGAATTGGAACTTTTCAGTAACTATGTGACCTGCGACCCACCACCGTGGATTCACCGTGCCGAACTGCCGAAAAGTGGAGTCTCCCCGACCGCGCTTGGTAAAGAAAGCCGCGATCAATTATTATAATAATGTACGCAAACTTCTACAGCGGTAAGTTGCGCACGTGCCGTATCTGACGCATCGTAGACAAAGGGATCGTTGAATCGTCACGGCAACCAACGGCTTATTACCCACGACCGGGTGCGGCTATTGTTCGTCGCCACTGTCTTAGAGCGCGTGTGCGGATATCTCGCATGATGGAACTGACACTGATGTGGTGGAGGGTTTGTTTAATTTGTCAGTAAAATAGACAATAAATTGCGACTGGGGGTGGAAATCTCTGCGACGTATGTTGTTTTGTGTGCGTCGGCGCACTTTTTAATGAGATTAAATACCGCGAGGAATTAAGAAAGGGGATCTAAGACTGGAAAAAATACAGTGGAATAACGTTTAGTTGACTCAAGCAAATTCTCGTAAAAATATAAAAAATGTTTTATATTTTATATGTGCACAGAGTTGTCACTCTTTCATAGTTATATAAATTTTAAATGTTATCTTATCAGATTTTCTGTAAACCCGAACGAAACCATACCAGTGAATAATTGTTTTTCTTAATGATTTTTAACGGTGTTAACAGAAACAGTTCATAATTCTTTAACATGGGAGAAATAGTAGAATAAACTGCCACTGACCATTTGATTGGTGACATCACTAAGAGCTTTTACATCACAACTTAAAGATGGTATTTTTTACATGTCCCTGGAATATTTCTAGTATACGCTCTACGTTATTGTAAAGCTTATAGTAAGTGGAAGAACTTTTAGTTATTGTGCTATAGAAATAGCTTATTACATATTACACAAAATATCGCAATAAACAGAAACAATTGTTATACGCTAACACTTTAAGTGGGTTCTACGCAACATAATGTATATGTTTTCAATTCTCATTACTTTCACTAAATAGTTCAACGGTACTTTATTTTACCATAAAACAACACTTTTAAAGTGAGATTGCCTGTTTTCATTTTTCACTAATTCTTTATATTGATGGCGACTTTGCCTGCATAGGATTTCCTTTTTTCGATATTTGTCCTACTTTTCACTGTTTTATTCAACATTGTTATCTATTTCATGCTCACTGTAAATGTACATAAGTGTATGTAACATTGATGTGTATTACCTGTATACTGTTAGGTGTTAATTTTATATAATTTAGGTACTGTAATTGCATTATAGTCTTAGAGCATTAGGCCATTGTTTCATGTAAAGTGTGTTTGACAGCTCTGCTAATAAGTAACTTTAAGCACATAAATTTCATTTCATTTCGTTTCATTTCAATCCAATCCAACGGGATGAACAGACAATATTTTTTGAAAAACAAAGAGAATGAAATGCACAGACACCATCTTACAGAACATTCTGCAGCGTCTAGCTGTCATTGCATTTAGGATGAATTTGAATATGGTCGCCCTATCCATCAAAGCTCTCAAAGCCACATCGGGCGATATCTGTAGGGTGTGTTGAGTAGGGGGGTGAATCATGCATTCGTGGTGTGATTTCTTGGGAAAGCGAGTGTTGTTGAGCGTAAAACGGTTGTAATACAATGTGACAATAATCGTCTCGAAACTAAGCCGTTAAAACGAATGTCGTATTAACAAATCAAATAGATTTAGTAAAACGAGAATACCGTGTATAAAGGAAGCGCGAACAAATTGCAGACGACGAGTCAAGCCAGGCTGATCATTCTCGTCCAATGAGAAGCCAGTGGCAGAATTACTTAGATGGATTTCATTCAACCATTGGGTCCGATGGCTACATTTACGACATTGAAAATCTATTAAAAAACCTAAGAAAAAAGTATGTATTAAAAGTCTCATAAGAAAATAAGGCAAATATAAAATGACTATGACCATGCATGATAAAGATACGTTTAGCTGTGTGTATTGGCGATATCTTTTGGTTATTTTTGTTCATGCGGCCTGAGGCATATTACAAGATAGTTCCCAACTGCCCGAAAAGAAATCAATGATAAAAGAAACATGGGGTTTATATAAATAAATGATAAACATAAGCAGTGGTCAAATTACTTCTTATTTCTTATGGCATCCATCTCAATTTGTATGGTCAACAATACGCATCCCGATGTCAGAATTGGCAACTTATAATGGATTTACATTATCTGATATTTCGGCTCCCGCTTCCGCTCCTGGTCCCGCCTTCGATAAATCTGAAGGTCATTTACACTATCCGTCTGACGTTTCTGATCGCTCGCCAGTCCGAAAGTGACATGATATCACTTTTACAAAATTGCGGAACGAGAAGTTTAGGTCTGCTCATTTTAACTTTAAATCTAAATGCGGCGCCATCTTGTAAATGTGTTGTTAGGGCGAATATCACGTGAACGACACTGTTCGTTTATTGGTTGACAGTCCTGTTCCCAACAAATTTAGAACTCGTCCGAATTTCAAAATTGTAGACTTGAAGAGGACTAGAAACCCCGTATAATGCTCACCCTAATGGCAAACGCTGTCGGCGTTATATATCAGCGAAGTGACAAACTAGCAAAATCAAATATGGGGTGCGAAATCATGGGAAAATATTTTAGAGGGACCTGTCCATCTCTGTGATAATCCATTCATTAAAAATGGATCATGGTACTAGCTGTATTCTGGGCAGGCACCGATAAAATAAAGTGAGGTTTCCTCATTCAAATGTCATGAAATTGAAATGAAATTTGTTTGATTAAAGTGAACTTGTTAGTTTAGCTGTGAAACACTTTAGATATCCCGGGGTAAAACACAGAAACTCCACTGGGACACTTTATAATGGTATAATGGGCAACAAATTAAGCCAAAGTAAAATTAAATGAATGATATTGCATCTCCTTATAGAATTCGCGGTTGAAAAATTTACAAATGCATCTTTATCTGCATTTCTCTCCAGCTATTTATAGAACCACATTGGCTACCCCCATTACCATCATATTTTTATCTCATTTAGATATACATAAGTGACTGTTTATTACACGCCCTGTTAGTAAAAGGAACGGAAGGGACCAAAAATGAGTGACAGAAACGGGTTTTTGTCGTCGGACATTTTGCTCTGTGTTTAACAGTTACGAATCGAATGTTGTCTCAGATGTTAGAAGAAATAGGTACAAGGTTTTACGAGGTCCTAAATACACACGCCAGCCATTGGCAAACATTATAAAACAAAGCTCGACTGTTTCCCAGACATCTATGTTGTTTGTTGTTTTTGTGAAACAATTTCAGGGACATGAGAAATACAGAGGAGCGTTTGGGCGTGTAAACAGCGGAGCCAGTGATATCTCCTCGAGAACAAATACAACTAATTCAAATACAACACTGTTTGTTATTGGGATAAGCTGACAAGTCTGTGTTTGTGATACTTGTGAATAACAAGCGAGAAATTATCCGATCCGTATATATATTCGATTTATTCTATAAATACAAAGATCTATAACATAAACTGTCACCATTTTTTCTTGTTCTAACGTGAATTTCAAGACTAAACAATTTCTTCTGGTTATGTCCATTGTTTTTAAGTGCTTTTTGAGTTGGCCGCAATGGTGCAGTCATTGGGAGTGTTGCCTTTCATACGAGAGGTTGAGAATTTGAACCAGCAAAAAACAGGGATTTTTTCCCAGGCCTTCCACGATAAGAAATGCGCAAGATTTTCGTGCTTGAATATTGAGAAAGATTCGTTGTTGAATGGTTTATTAAAAAAATGTATTAGGGATGTAACAGGGTAATGTTATACGTGCGACTGACATTTAATTATAAAGTAGCACCAAAACCTTGGCTTTCCCCTTTTTTTCCTCCTTACAAATTGCTCTTGTTGATCTCACCATAATTACGCGACTACCAGTCAAAATAAATTGGTTTTAATGCGTACGTATACCTCATTTTACAAGTATCAGAGCTATTTTTCTGTGCATTTCTCTCCAGCTCATTCTACAATTCATTAGGGGGAGCAGATTTGCTAGACAACGGTAACCCCTTCTCACTTTTACACTTATGCCCGTAATAATACGAATAAATCATCAATGGCTAAATCAAGCGCAGATTGGAAAGTATTATTACGTGATTGAGAGCGGTCCAGTGGTTAGAGGTACAGCTTTTGTGAGAAGTTGCAAGAGCATTAATAAAGATTTGTACTGAAGCGTGCTTCTGTAATTTATGAAATTTATAACGAAGCAAACGGAACTTGAAGTAGAACTGACATTTATTACCATTATTTATCGAACTCGAAAACCCTCTTATTTTCTTTTCACTTTGCTGTATAATGCAATAAAAAACACAATAGGTCTTGCAATAAGACATGAAACCGGCACTTCTTGGACTGAATACCGACTCTCAATGGCTTAAAAATTCTCTTTATGTTCAATGTATTTAATCAGTTAAATAAATTTGAACGCGTGAGAAAAATGTGTAGCTAACATTTACGTCTCTATTCCAAGGTTAAAACGCTACTTTGCCATATACATTATCAACCTTTGACAAATATGTGCCAACTCTCGGGATGGCAAAGAACGCCTCGTATGTATTTACTGTTGCAATATGCCTTGTCCTAATGATACACCTAATGCTTCTGTAAAAAGAAGAGAACTTATAAAAGAAGCATTGTAAGAGGTACTGGCATATTAGAGACATAAAGTATATACTATAGATAAATTGGAATCTGCATCCACAGCCAAACGTCCATCTGGACCATGACTGATCGAAACCACAAACATACCCACAAACATTCTGAATCCAGAGCCCGTCAAAACCCCTGACAAATATAAATCCATGACCAATCAAAACCAATGAGCAATCTAAACCAATGTCCAATCTAAACCAATGATCGATCTAAACCAATGACCGATCTAATCCCATGACCAATCAAAACCAATGACTGATCTAAACCAATGACCGATCTAAACCAAGGACTGATCTAAACCAATGACTTATCTAAACCAATGACCGATCTAAACCAATGACCGATCTAGACCAATGACCGATCTAAACCAATGACTGATCTGAACCAATGACCGATCTGAACCAATGACCGATCTGAACCAATGACCGATCTGAACCAGTGACTGATCTGAACCAATGACCGATCTGAACCAATGACCGATCTGAACCAATGACTGATCTAAACCAATGACTGATCTAAACCAATGACCGATCAAATTTCATGACCGATATAAACCAATGACTGATCTGAACCAATGACCGATCTAAACCAATGACTGATCTAAACCAATGACCGATCTGAACCAATGACCGATCTGAACCAATGACCATTCTAAACCAATGACCGATCTAAACCAATGACCGATCTAAACCAATGACCGATCTGAACCAATGACCATTCTAAACCAATGACCGATCTAAACCAATGACCGATCTAAACCAATGACCGATCTGAACCAATGACCATTCTAAACCAATGACCGATCTAAACCAATGACCGATCTAAACCAATGA
>WURV02160234.1:0-15762 GCA_011762755.2 Epimenia babai | reverse complement strand
CCGCCCCCCGTACATATATCTGTCCCCCCGTACTTATATCCGTCCCCCTATCTTCTGTGCAAAAATTTTTTAAAATATTTTTTCCAAAATTTTTATGCCTAGCCATTTGACACTATATGTCCTTAATGCATTATGAGTGTATTGAAGGTCATTTGTATCTTGTTTTATTTTAGTATGGTAATGTTGGGTGGTTATGCCAAAGGTCTTGTCCCTAATCTTTGACACTGCTATGAATTAGAACACCAGAGCTATTCAGCCTTTCATTTAACAGTAAACCTTGGTATTAAATGCTTTCATTGAATGAATCAAGAAGCCATTATTCATGTACCCTCAGTTAACAAGATGGCGTGATGCTGCCAGTTTATGTCCGGCCAACAGTCAGCTCGGAACCTGTAACCCGTCCATCTATAGTACGCAGCTTGTCAGTTGTAGGAATATGTATAAGGAATGTCTCACACACACACACACACACACGGTGACAGCATCGACGGCAGTGTATGTTATTGTATTCAACGTTCTACGCAGGATTGGGCCGTGCAGACTGAGAGTAAACGGCCTGACATTAGTTATGCAGCAGCGCATGGGCACAACACGAATTAATCAATAACTCGCCAGCCCATGTAGATATTTGTGTGTATGTGCGTGTGTATGTGTGTGTGCGTGCGTGTATGTGTAGTGCCACTATCGACGTTCGTCTCGCCACTGCTCGCCATAGCTCGCCATACATAGCTCGCCACTGCTGTCGTGTGTATGAATGGTATCGGTTGCGTCGAGCTTGCATGGTCATATCTAATGTCAACGAGGGGGAGGGGGAGGGGAGGTTGGGTGGCCCGTGTTGTCGGTCTCCACTATCCGCAGCACGTACGGGCGGGTAACTCGGTGAACTATGCCATTCAACTATGCCGTCATTCATGAGGAATGCGGCATGCTTCATACATCAAGTCTATCGTGAATGGCAGATTTCACTTCTCGACATATTCTGTTTACCATCACTATTCTTATTCCTTCCCTTGAGTAGCGAGTGTCACGCGCAATCGGTTCTCTTGTAAATATTTTATTGTAAACGCCCATTCTGAGCTCTTTACCCATTGTATCTCCAATTTTTATTCTGATATGTCGATTGTATTCATTCCATTGCATTTATGCCCTCACACCTGCTTATTGTCCTCATTATCATAGTAGCTGTTATTCGACTACATGTATCATAATCACCCTAATTTATGCGTTGTGTAGATAGAGAGACAGGGGAGGGGAGGGAATGCAGGTTTATCGTGCAATGTAGCAATGGTAATATCAGTGATGTTCTGGTGGCGGTGATATTTATTAGTAAACTAGACACTCGTATGTTACTATAACACTTTAAAGTTACATGGGAGCCATATTTCTTGGGGATATAGGGCATAGCGGGTCGCTGTAATATTAATAATATGGCAAGAGCAAGCGTTTGTTGATTTTGTGCTCAGGACGTGGGGGTTACAGTTATTCTTCATCCATGATGTACATGACTTTCAGAATCCAGTGGCGCACTGCTGGTCAGAGCCTGGTCACTTCAAACGTAAATTTTGCAACATCTGCCGCAAACGTCTAGAAGATTCGTTGGCTATACGCTGTGAAAGTTCGTTTCTCTATCCACTACTTGTGATTTTGCATCAGATAATAAGTATAAAAGAAACTTCTACCTACCACTTGAACACTGGAAGTTTTATCAATTGCATCACTATACCGAGATTATACTGGCCCAAGACATCAGTGAATGTGATTGTCTCTTTGGTTTAATACTTTAAAGGTTATTTTTGTTTGTGATATTAGCTCACCGGAACTTATGCTCAGTGAGCTTTTCTGATCGGGCTTTGTTCTGCCATCCGTCCGATGTTAACATTTTCTAAACAAATTGCAAGAACCATTCATCGTAAAGCTTTGCCATTTGGCAGATAGTCTTCTACTGTTGGTCTCTTTTAGACAGGTTAAGCATATTATGTCAAGGGGAGGTAATTTTTGGCAATGTTTGTATTTTTACTTGAAAATCTTTTCACGAACCACTCGTTGTAGAGCCTTCCAACTTGGCGGATATTATCCGTGGGTTGGTCTCTTTTAGGTTTGTTAATCATGTTATCTGGCCAAGGGGAGGTAATTTCTGTAGCTGTTTAATTTTACTTAAGAAACTTAAATTTTTTAAATGCTTTTAATAAAGGGAAAAGGCACGGTTTTGGTGCTACTTTATAATTAAATGTCAGTCGCACGTACAATATTGCCCTGTTTTATCCCTAAGATATTTCAATAACTCATTCCACGACAAATCTTTATCAATATTCATGCACAAAAATCTTGCTCATTTCTTATTGTGGAAGGAGCGGGGAAAAATCCACTATAACACTGGCGCCAACAGTTTTGAATGGATTTTTTTGTTTCAATATCTGAATGAGCGTTTTGAGGTCTGTTTGGCCTGCTGTTTTAATATCCGAGTGTTGATAGGCCTTTTGGCCTGTTTTAGATAGGAATGAGTGTTTTGCAGTCTGTATGGCCTCTTGTTTTAATATCCGAGTGTCTGGAGGCCTTTTGATTTTTCCCTCTTTCAGTTTCTATTTATATAAAATATTTTATAGTTTTTTATTTATTTATTTTTATTTTATTCAACACAATATAATTTGACAATAACAACACAATTCATAAAAAAATCCTAATGTAATCACTGAAATGAATAATTATACACTATGATATAAAGACAGTAGTTGCATTTACATACATTATTTACATAAAAATGTTTGTGAGTCCAATAACAAATTATAAGCGTTGAAGGGAGGTGCCAGAAGTGTAACCTTACCGAGGGCACCCCCTATTGAATGTTTGCGACAATAGGAAAGGACATAATGAAGAAATAATATTTTAGTGTATCTATGGTACATATGTCAGTACTTCCTGATCCATTTGATCAAGAGGTAGGGCAACAAGCCGACATTGGCTATTGACATTCCCACCCATTCGCTTCGACACACACACACACCCCCCAACTACCTTCAGCCCCAACATTTATGGGATATCTCCTCAGCAGAAATATACACACGACCAGCGGCCACCGGTATATATACCTATGACGATGGTGTTAGGCTATGATTTAACTTAAATGTATTTTTTATCATGTTATGCGATATAATTAGTTATTTTATATCATTTCATCTAACTGTTAGGCGATGATTTACCTATATGCACTTACTATTGTGTTAAATAATATAATCAGTTATCTCACGAAATGTATATAGGTGCCTTAGAGACATACGAGTTATTAGGGCGCCTCCAAAACAAATGTATTATTATTATTATTAATAGACGTTTATCTCTCCGGGGCAATGACTTGACTAGGTGTCAGTGAACTACCTACCCCCTCACCTCCCTAGTCAGCCAGTCACGACATATGATGGCATATTAAAAATTGCTTATTTCGTAACATCGTCGTCGGTCGTCATCGTCGTCATCGTCGCCGCCGTGCTACCGCACTCTGGCGGATGTCATTCATTATCCACGAATCACAATTAATTTGATTTGTCTGAAAAGGGCCCTTGATGAATGACTCAGCGATTTTTACCAGCCATCGAATGTAGACATAATTTATACGCTGTAATGGATGATATGATATTATATAAAACATCTCCTTTGTTTGCTCCGTTTTCACCCGTGATTTCATAAGCTCGTCTAAAATCCATAGATACTGGGTCAACAGCTTTGCCGCTGGCAGTTGTTATCATTACCCCAAACAAATGAAAAAAATACCCACCCCCATAAGTCATTTCTCTATGCATTATATGCAATTTTAGCCCGGGTAAAATTTTCTAAAACTTAGATGATGACGGTAAACAGATTTAAATGTCGACTTTTCGATTTAATTTAATTGAAATTTCAGTGAACTATTCGAATGTCAGTGTTTGGATAAATTTAAATGTCAGTGTTTGGATAAATTCGAATGTCAGTCTTTTGATAAATTCGAATGTCAGTCTTTTGATTAATTCGAATGTCAGTCTTTTGATAAATTCGAATGTCAGTCTTTTGATAAATTCGAATGTCAGTCTTTTGATAAATTCGAATGTCAGTCTTTGGATAAATTCGAATGTCAGTCTTTTGATAAATTCGAATGTCAGTCTTTGGATAAATTTGAATGTCAGTCTTTTGATAAATTCGAATGTCAGTCTTTTGATAAATTCGAATGTCAGTCTTTTGATAAATTTGAATGCCAGTAATTAGACAAATAAGTGTAATATTAAAAATCAAATATTAAAGATACACTTTCACTGAGTACATTTTTATTAAAGGCATTTCTCTTCATTTATTGGTATGAACTATTAAGTGTGTTTGGCAGCTAGGCTACCATTAACCCTTTAATATATATATATATATATATATACTGTATATATACATATGTATCGTTTCCCTATGAAATGCCCCTGTATTTGTGTCATAAAAATTTTTAAACATTATTGTCCGAGCAGACAGAAGCATAATTCACTACGGAGGTCTCGCCGCAGTTTAGCATATAATTAATACAATATGCGCATATATAATTTGTTTTTCTCTAAATTTTACATATTAATTTATTCGGATCTCCAGAGTGCAAAATTATATGAATGGTTGAATTTATGAATGGATTCGTGCTGGAGCGTGAGGTGGGGGGGGAGGGTATAGAGGTAGAGATTTGATAGGTGTTATCAATCATAATATCATCTCCATTAACTAAAGGTTTGTAAAGGTTTGTAAAGGTATCCTGTACTCTTCACTGACACACCCAGTATTTGAATCAGTGTAGAATCCGAGATAGACTCGTGGCTATAATGTACCATCAAAATAAACAGTGTCTCAATATAATGGCACTGTAGTAAGTTAGTCATGCTAGCGTTCCCACTCATCTGTTTAATGTACACAGTAGGGTTTATCTCTAGTACATTCAGTAGTCATCATTCTGCGTACCTGCTCACTGCTCAGTCATTTAATCCTAGCCCTCCCCTCTATTAACCACATCCTTTCTCCGGGTATAGGTGCATGGAGTCTTATCAAACAAGACTTTATAGTTAAAATCAGGGAGTTGCCAAGAATGGGTAGGTAGGTGGGTGGTCGAGCCATGGGTGTGACCTAGTACAGTCAGAATGAGAGTGCTTAGGTTCAAATCTTTTCATGACATTTGGGTGTATTGGTCCATAGGAAGGTTGTTTGGGGCATTGGTAGCTATGAGTGGTATGCTGTCCATTAGGGTAGTTGCCAGAAATGCACTTATATTATCACCCAAAGTACGACTACTGTATAGTGATTATAATCGATATAGCAGGTAACATATTATTTAGCCTGAGGAAGAACATGTGTAAACGACTGTCAATCAAACAGTGTTAAATAACTCTGACGTATCAACTATAAATAAATTGGACGTATCAACTAACTATAAATAAATCGGACATATCAACCGTAAAATTACCATCATAAAACATTTTAACATGAACTTTTTGTATTAAATCATTGGTGTTTTTTTTTTGCAGAATTATCAGATACAATATTTAGATAACATATACCGAGATCCATCGCTGAATTCAGGTTAAGACCAGTTACTTTACTTTAAAAGAACAGAAGGGGGTATCAGAGAGTTGTATAGGGTTAGGGCCTTACCAAACGTAAATCTGGTCAGGTAACTCCGTAGATGAACAATTACATTACAGGTATACGTAGCTTAGTTAAACTTAATGTTAAACATAATTGACTATCTACTACTATAACGTGATTTGAATTTAATAAAAATATTTACTGGATTTGTAAATTGTACATGATACTTTTAAAGTACAGTATTTGGTTACGTTTCACCATACAGAGCCAGAATTCGTAATTGGTCAGTTTTGTACATGTTTATTTGAAAATCTATGCCCCTTGGGCTATTGTCTGAATATTAGGCAACCACCTGATGAGATATACGTGTATACGAAAGCTTGTGCTCATTATAATCTTAGTCAGTCTATAAGGTGTTACTTTCACTTTTCGTATTAGACAACCATCATTAAAGCATACAGCCAGCATGAATTAGTCTCAGTTTATAAAGGGTGGTGAAAAAACACCGCGGTGAGGAGAGCAGAATCTAAGCAGATAGTTGATCCTCATCCATACCACTAGTTCCAAATGCCTCACGGCAGCCTGCATCTGTCATATACTCCTCTAAATTCGTGATTATCGATAATAGTGGATGGTTTTTGCAATCAAATGATTGAAAAGTGGAGAGGGAAGCTCGATACAACGTAGCAATGTCAGCGGCAAAAACAGAACTGCGCTGCGTGGGCTACCAGAGGCTCCATGGGTGGACGGGGTTTATGGTGCTCCGGACCGGAATCCACCGCAGGTAGTAGAGCTGGTATCGTTCCAGAGTCTTTTTGATTTAAGTTCAACGATCCAACCGCTACGCTAACTGATCCCGTTATATCTGATCTGTTATATCTGATCTGTTATATCTGATCTGTTATATCTGATCTGTTATATCTGATCTGTTATATTCACGGTTATCAGCCACACTACGCTGCTCACGTCTAACAGAGACGAGCAAAGATGGGGGCGCAACATTGAAATATTGATATCAAGCTACCTAAATTTATAGAAATTGACAAAGTTCACATCGGTCATATGATTAATCTAAATAAGATTTATTTGGTGTAAGTATGACCTCCTCCTTCCTGTAAAGCGATAGAAATTCACTGGGGAGTAAACAGCCATATCACTGGACTATAACTCTCTAGCAATAGTCACACCAGTTGGAATTTCTCATCTTTATTTATTAACCCCCTGCCACCCTGACAAGTGTACATTACATTACTTTTGCAATACAATTCTGCGGCAACAGAGTGCTAAGGGTTAAGTTATGATAGTCTTTATTGCTAGGGAACAACCATCTCAAAAATCGGTAAATACTCGATATCATCCTTCTTCCCGAGTGAAATACGAGTGTCAATGGTATTGTATATGCACTGAATAGCTGTTATAGTAGTTAATTAGTGTAAAACGCATCCCAGAGTCTTTATTAGCTTAGTTTATAAATGCGATTTGTTTTATTTCCCTTACGATCCGTATTTTGTATGTATCTAATCAATGTACATATCACACGATAATGACCACCTTTTGTATGCTCATACAATTAACATAATACCCTAACCGAATGTAGCTAAAACACAATCCAACCGTCTCATGGCACTAGAAAATTCCACGAGGCTAAGATAATTTTCACGCAGATTGCCAGGCTCGGTATTGATCGTTCATCCTCATTCATCATTCCATCACCGATACACCCTCACTTCTACCCCCCCAGCCCCCACTCCTCAACCATTAAGAGGCAGGGATGATGAAGTCATATATAGGTGACCTAGATCCTTGCTCCATTGTGCAACTCTCTAGAATGGCACGCGCCCGCACGCATGTAATTGGAGCAGAGGCTAATACGGCGGCGTACTGCGGGTAAGGTAATTTCCCTTAAATATCCGTAACCGTTAGTAACCGGTACCGAGTGTTACCGAATCGCCATTGTGAGTGGGCGGTGGTGTTCCATTACCTCAATAATATATCCCCGCATTTAGTGTACTCTATACAACGAGTAGTCAGTCACTATTGACTATTCATGCAGATAGCGAAATACCATAGGTTGATTATCCCACTCTCCAGTCTCATTATCTCATTGACCTTTCCCCAGATGTGGGTCACTACCCACCCCCCCCCCCCTGTATGATGGGTGAATCACCCCGGAGGCTCATTCACAAGTGTACTGAGTGAACCTGGCATTGCATTATTGTGACAATGAATGGATGAAGTTAATGAAGCGACCGCTCACACTGGGATGGGGATGAATGATGCAGGTTTCTCGATTCATCCCTCAATTGTATTTTTACATTACATTTCGCTGTTACAGCGCATCCGTCCGTCCGTCCGTTCGTGTCGCGCTAGTTACATAACCGCCCTTAATCTATCATTAATCCGTCATTAATCCGTCATTAATCCATCGATTCATGGTGCCATTCAGACTTTTATTACTGCCTTCAACTCTGTTAGATCGGGATACCGTATACATTACGAAATAACAAAAATTTCAATAACGATTAAAAAGAAATTTAAAATAATTTTATTTCGATCATCACGTGTGAATCTTAAGTAAGTTTGAAACTTGTAGACGCGATATTAATGACGCAGCTTGCCAAATACCAGTTAGCGCGCTAAATGCGTGACATATAAACTTTTCCAGTGTATATTTGTTCACGTTGCCACAAACCTAGTATATACTGAATTGTTTATGCCTGACTTCCTAACTATTGACGGCAATCGTTTTGCCTACCCGCGGAGGGAGGTAGATCACGTCGAGTTGTCGTCGTGGTCAGCGGTCTTGGAGCGGTCGTTGTAGCTTTACATTACGAAAATAGCCAGAGTCATCTGTCAATCACGCATCCTCCCCCAGTCCTATCGTGTCGCAGCGTTGCGTGGCGGCATCCCGGGTTGTGTAATCACGATGACGTACTGAAGTCGAGAGCAACCCACAGTAGTGTACTGGCGTTAATTAGTCACAAAGGGAGACAATTCCATCATCAAACCGTCGTAGTGCACCTATAAATAGCGTATGTTAATATCATTAATATCGAAGCTTGTTTTCTCTCCACAATTTATAAACATCATCTGACGATCGATCGCCTGTTGAAAACTCCGCAGTGAACGAATTGTTGTTTCCTTCTGTACAATCACTAATCCTCTATGGTCACCACGTATTATTAGTGGCTCTGTGAAATCTCGACTCTTTACTAACAATTTACAGAGATCGATCGAGCCAAATATGCTGACATTTGTACTACGTATATACAGTCTATAGAACAGACAGTATCAACGCATTCCTGTAAATAGAAATATATTCGCCGAGGTTAATTTCCGACGATTAGCTAAAGGGAATCGTTGTGGTGGCCATTTGGGGCCCTTTAGGAGGTAGCCAATGTGGTTAACACCATAAATTGGAACGCACCGGGTAGACAATTGACCATTGTCTGGGTGGACGATTGACCATTGTCCATTCACGCCACTGTTTCCAAATGCTAACAGACAGCCGCAATAAAATTACTTCATTCTAGCTTCTTTTTGTATTGTCTTCATTTTTTAACTATACTCAAGCGATGATGACATACCCCATCCAGCCAGCCATCTACCATATTGTATCTTATTAGCTGCGCAAGTTTGATGCTTAAAGTATTCGATTATATTATTATTATTATTATATAAAAATATTTATTGAATCCCCTATTTTCTATCGTGTGTAAGTAAACTTTATGATGTTTATAGTTCACATTCCAAGATACTCATGCCTCATGATCGGATGAGGGAACGTTCGAATCCTTCACTCTTCCTGCATAGTTCATGCATGTATTGTAACATTGTGCCATAATCTACTCACCAGAGTCACCACCGTTATACTCGTCAAATGGGGGAGAGGGAGGGTCGCACAATTTTTTTAGATTTTAGATGTAATTTCAATATGTTAAATAAAAATATTTGGAGACTCCTAGTCTTTTCTTACCTTAGACAGGTGTGCGGTTAGAGCTGAATTATTTTCATTTTAAAAATGTACATTTTTACACGATTAATCATTTATTTTTGCAGACAATCCACCCAAACCTTATAAACACCCAAAAAATACTGATATTTAGTGTTGTGTATTAGAACAGGATGTGGGTTATGTTTACAGTATTTTGTATTATTAGATCATGCTGTGGGTCTGTTATGTTTATTTTTTAGCATTAGAAGACGTGGGTCTATTGTGTTTACAGTATTTTTCAGTATTAGAACACAACGTTTGTCTGTTATATATTCTTAGCATTAGAACATGACGTGGGTCTGTTATGTTTACAGTATTTAATTATTGCATCCATTCACTCACTCATGTATGTAACTAAATTCAGTAATTTTTATTCAATCAATCATATACATTACGATAAAACATATTTTCTTGTTGGCAACTTTCAATCTTTGAACTTGACCTTGTTCACTTTGGACCTTTGTCGGAGAAGTAATAAGAGAGTGTATTTGGTCTGACATAGGTTATACCCTTTACTACGTATTAACTAGGTCAAGATTAATCACTTATCCCACTTATGGAGTAGAATGATTCATACCTTAGTGATGAGACGAATAACATTACTAACTAACTAAATACCTTTGTGTACAACTGAAAATTTGGGCGCCAAACATTTGCCGTACCTGCTGGGGAGTTTAGTCAATCTGTAAAGCGCGCGGTCCTAACCACAAAAATGGCTGGTATTTCCTGTAAGGCAGACGTTATACAGCGAAGACACCTGACAGTCTCAGATGGGAGGGCCTGACAAACTAATATCACCCAGTTACCATGGAGCGTTGCTGGTAAACAAGTGAGTGCAAGAACCTCGCACGTGCATGCTGAGTGATTATTTCTGCACTAGATAGGAAGGTCGTGTATCAGCAGAGTTCAAGGTCGTTATTCCTAAGTGCAGTTTCGGGTGAGATAACTGTGATGTGGTTAATTTCGGTTATGTCATTCGTTGTAATGGACTGGGCTTCGGTACAACTATTAAATAAACGAGACCATTTATCACAATAAGGAATGCTACCCAACGCGGGGCGTTTAGTCCGGGCTTTTGATATTTTCTGTGAAAGTGTTCCGTCTGTCGATAACGCTATTCATTATACAACATACACTCTATCGTACCCATGAAAAATGACATATCCCTTATCTACATTCTATTTCTGTCGCCTTGCACAAAGAAACTGCACTTAAAATAACGCGACCATTCGACCACCGGTTGACCCCCTGAGCCGAGTGACCCAAGAGTGACCTATTGCGCAGTTGTGGAACTCCCTATTACAGTACTTACCAAACATTTAGCAGTTTCTTCCCTGAGTAAAGTCATTCATCTTCTGCAGCGCTGTGTGTCATTTTATCCCCCAGACAAAGGAACTAACGAACCATTGGACGAAGGTAATAAATAACCGACATCAATTACTCTGATTACAGAAGAGATTATTCAAGGCAGCGGCCCCGTATTCTTCTAAAGAATGAAAGAAAACCACCATCGTATGATAAATTTATGGAACACTGGCTAGTTATTTTTGTAGGTAATTTTATTCTGCAAATATATTGTGGTTGTCATGGTGTATAAAAGAACTAATGAAGGAACAAACGAACGAATGAATGAATAAATGAATTAATGAAAGAATAACTGAATAAACCAACAAATGAATAAATGAATGAATGAATGAACGAACGAATGAATGAATGCACGAACGAACAAATGAATGGACGAATGAATGAACCAAAGAACAAATGAATGAATGAATTTTGAAATGAATTAAGGCTTGGCTGTTTCAGGTCAAAATCAATCCGAAATATTAACCCTCTTAGTGCTAAGCCCGAAAATCTAGTTAATACATTGATTTAAATGTATACCTGTATCTAGCTGAATGGTTAAGTTGTTTGGTTAAATTTGTGTGGTATATTTAGTTAGTTTTTCTTATGTATTTTCGACCTACATCGATTTTGGAAAAGGGAAGTTTTGTTTAGATTATCGAATTTCGTGATAAACAAGTTTTGTGAGAGCCATGATTAATCATCGAAGCTTGAGCTGTTTTGGAACGTGATGATCGAGCTGTTTTGGAACGTGATGATCGAGCGGTTTTGAAACGTGATGATCGAGCTGCTTTGAAACGTGATGATCGAGCTGTTTTGGAACGTGATGATCGAGCTGTTTTGGAACGTGATGATCGAGCTGTTTTGGAACGTGATGATCGAGCTATTTTGGAACGTGATGATAGAGCTGTTTTCAAGCGTGATGATTGAGCCGTTTTGGAATTTGATCGCACGTAGAATATCAAGAGACAAAGTTTGTGACCCCTCCGGCGTATGCAAAATATTATATAGGTCAGTGTGCTAAATTTTATATAGGTCGGTCTGCGAAATTTTATATAGGTAAGTGTTTGAAATTTTATATAGGTCAGTCTGCAGAATATTATATAGGTCAGTCTACAATTTTATATAGGTCAGCCTGTAAGTTATGATGTAGGTCAGTCTGACACTGTTTTATATAGGTTAGTGGTTAGTACTTTGGAAAAAAGCCACCCACAACCACATTTAATACCTTTATAGCGTTCTCACTAATGAAACGTAGAATGTTTTTTAGAAGTCTAAGTAGGTTTATATAGTGACCTGATAAAATTATTAATGAAATGGTTGAACAAAATTGAAGCAATTTCTTGAGGTATTTCCATGATGGAGGATGTCGGAGTGTTTGGCTCACAATTTCTAGTTCCCTTTCTCAATGTGGCAATTCGCCTGAAAATGTTAGTCCATGCTTTTATTTCATTGGATATCAGTGAGCAAAGGGTTAATTCGCTGTTTAGAGCAGTAGATGGGACAGAAAACATCAGTATATATCAGTATTGCATTTCCCCATTCAATTTCTCATCATATCCGTTATGCAGAGATACACTTGAAAAGTCCTGGTTCTGATAAGAGTTGAACCCCTGACCTCTTGATGAACAGTCTGGTGCCACGATATACAGCAACAACGCTAGACGAAATATTGATACTGTTTATATCACTGATAATATGCTGATAAGATAATTAGATAAACATCATAAAATCACAGACTTATCATTGGTAGTGGGCTCGAACCCTGGCACTGCTGATCTGAAGTAATATACTCATCTAAAACGGTTGAAAATACGACTCGAAAGTCTTAAGGAAAACTCGAAGATGTCTTGCGAATTTATTGATACGCCCTTTAGGGGAGGTTTGTGGCGTGGCTTTGTTTTGGCGACGACTGGGGGTGATTCGGTACAGCTCGCAGATGGGATCTAGCGGGGCGTTACTTTGTGGTTTTCTTTGTTACAGTCATGTCGGCGGCCATTTTGGATGGGCTTACCATATAAGCGGAGAGAAGTTATGCGGTTCCCATTTTATCACGTGTTTCGTCGGTTATGCCGCGTTCTCATAACGAGCCCTGTCTTGCTCTTACGTAACCAGAAATCAAATCTTCATCACATACCAATCTTCCAATCGCTCTCTTCACTTCCTTCGGTGAGTTTAAATACATTATTTTCTAATCTCTATTTATTTCTTAGTTCTAAAAATTAGATTTTCTGAGAGTTTTGTTTTTTTTCTGCAATAATAAAATAAAGAATATAAGTTAAAATCTTGTAAAGTAAGAGAAAATGAGGTAACACCGTTTGAGACTAATTGAATTTATTAAGAATAAAATAAGCTTTTATTTCTTTCAATAGTCCACCCTCGACCTTTTAGGGGTGTTGGTCGAGAAATTTGACAATAAACCACAGCAGGTGTTAGTGGGTAAAATAATTTGTATTTTAGTTTATTGATTCATGGCCGTAACAAGGATGGCATGAAGGACAGTAAGAACTGAGTAAAACCTGCGTGCTATAAAGATATATATCTACAAAGCACATTGTATTATCCACAATAACTACTACCATATGTGTACATAATATTTAGAATATTAGACGTCTTATTCATGCAGAATTAAATAAACTAATAAAAAATAAAAATATAAAATATATAGGCCTTTTTAATTTTATTCAGTGACGAATAACTCTGTGATTGATTAATTATACAGTGATAAAAAATAAAAAAAAAATATGTCTTAATTTTATTAATCATTGTGACAGCAATGTGCGCTGTTCGTATTTTGTTCATTTTATTTTTATTATTACATTTAATTACTTGATTTTCTCCGGCTGCTGCTTTTATCTCTCGGACTTTTCGAGAATTTTCTGATTTCTCGACAAGATTTTTTCTTTTAAGAAAAAGACTTCCTGATACAAAAAGTTTTTTTTTGAGTTTAGCTAAAAATAAAAATGACAGGAAAACGCCACTTTTGAGCCCTACTTTATTAGCGATGGCAATTCTCACGTTGCACCCACAACATCCTCACATTATTCAACATTCACGAAATGTACAAATAACCCCCTTCTATACAAGAAAAAGAAAGTTTTATTAGGAAATTAATCCAACAAAACAGCATATTTCTCACTTTTTCAAGACTTTTTGTTACAAAACAGTTTTTTTTTGAGTTTAGCTAAAAATAAAAATGACAGGAAAACGCCACTATTGAGCGCTACTTTATAATGTACAAATAACCCCCTTCTATACAAGAAGAAGAAAGTTTTATTAGGAAATTAATCCAACAAAACGGCATTTTTCTCATCATTGCTATGACGGCGTATACAAATCTCTCTGAATATTCAAAAGAACCGACAATTCGACAATGTCTCGCGCTCTCGCTACTCTTTTCACGTATTGGGAGGCACGGGAAAAATCCGTGGTATGTACAGATTGACAGAATCAAATTTACAAGGTCTCATAAAAATCATTAAAAAAACGTGTTTCTCACCACTTCATCAAGAGCGCTGGGGATTTTTATTTTTTATCTAAACAAATTTGTTTATAAAATTTCTCCGTGTAATGAATCCCCCCCCCCTTCCGGCCATACCAGTGAAAATTAGAAATTAAATTATTTTTCTTTTAATTTTTTTATCACCCGTATGAAACAACTGAATTATTTATTTTGTTTAACACGCCATGATGCTGTCTGTCTTTTAAGCCAACCTCACACTAAAATCATGCCCGATGGCTGAATTAAAAGGTGACATATTTCTCACCTCAACGAATTTACCTAAAGAAACCCCCACATCATTAGCTGCGTATGTGACAGTTTCGTGAAGATTTTATTCATCATAGTGCTAGAAACTATTTTCATTAAAAATTATAATTTTCCAGTAAAACTCGTAAATATTTCATATGATTATCAGAAGTTATCTCCCTCCACAATGGCCTTCAATAGATAGCAGGGTTGCCAACTCTCCCAGATTGACAAGCCATCACCCTATCTCCCGGAGCCATGAGATTTTCACCCTATTTGTGACCCCCGCACCCTATTTCACATTATTTTTCACTTAAAACACATCCGAATGCTGTTACTTCCTGATTTGTGTCAAATTTCCGTCAGTCTTGAGTCTTGACAGTTCGCGCATCATGTGACTTGCCACACAGCGGTCACACTATTTACCCGGATTACACGTGTATTTTTTAAATCAATAATTATCGGTACTCTTTGGTTACGCGACGTAGTCTTCCCGAGTTATTATGTACTAGTACTTCAGTATTTTGGGCACTTTGCAAGGTAAGCCATCGTTAAATAATCAAGTACTACTAATCGTAGCATGTTTTACTGCACACCCGATGTATCACCCGGATTCAAGGTGTGAGTGGTCGGCAACCCTGAGATAGTAAGAATAACGACTTCACTGATTATCTTTAGAAAGACATTCACTTGTGATTCAAAAGCATTTAATTATATTACTGATAAAAATGATAAAATACTGTAGTGCTCTAATCTCAGTTCGCTTGAATCTGTTCAACAATTACGCCTCTCCTATTTTGAGTTTTGAAAATTTGAGAGCAGCCTTAAAATAAACTATATAAACCTTATAGGGTGGGGTAGACGCGCTAATCATCACGAAAAAATTAAATAAAAGCAAAATATACCACTTTTCAAGACTATCAAAAATTTATTCAAATGCCAGCTTTCACATCCACAAATAGAATTCCATTCCATTTCACATAATGATGGTGTGCTATGATTTAACTTAAATGCATTTTTTATCATGTTATGCAATATAATTAGTTATTTCATTTCATTTAACTGTTGTGTTAGGCAATGATTTACTTGTATTTACTTACTA